>JBAIZL010000003.1:45765260-46050260 GCA_036971475.1 Prosapia bicincta
ATGGATATCGGGATATCGGCTATTTGTGAAAGTGTACGTCTGAAGGCAGAAGAAATACGAGTAATTTGAAAAGGACCATTCCGCTATGAAAGGCGAATCATTGAAGCAAAGGAGAGTAAATACAAGTATGGAGTTGTAACGTTCTTTAAAAGCTTTCTGGATTGAGTTACGTAGGCTACGTAGACTAAACACAATTTCCTTTGTGATACAATGTATAGAAACTAAAAGTATTTGGAAAAGTCGTTTCTTAAACTTGGTACCAATTGAACACAATTATATAGGAAAAGAGATCATTGAATTAATTTAAAACACACAATACTAATCATTACTAAACCGATATAAAAAAAATGTAATAGTAAGAGAGAAAGACAATATTAATTACATTCAATAGTCTATGTTCTCAAAAAGGCTTAGTTATCACAGAGCTACAACTCGTATAATATATATGTACTATATCTAAGTACTTATATGTTCATGCAAATATTATACTACTTACTATTTATTTATACTGCGTTACTATTTGTGTATTTATACTAATTTGAGTAAACAACACAAATACACACGTACTTGCCCCAGCAGTTATCATATTAAATCCTGTGATCTTTCATGTGATTAGTCAAATTGACTTTTATTTGCTGTAAAGAATAAGAATTGTAATCCAGGCCTCATAAAACATCCTTGCTTGGGATGTAGACTAGGATCATCCCGTGTAAGGTTGGACAGATACCTAAAGTAGGTGCTCGTGTATAAAGGAAGGTGCTTTATCAGCTCCATGAGAAATAGGTGAGAGATAGGTTTATTATAGTAAAAAAGGACTGTGGAATGAACATAATGTTGCTCCCGCAGAGGTGCAGAAAGCCAAGGTTTACATGGTCAGGGTACCTCTCTACTGGGGTTAGAGGAGTCTGGTCGGTACCGCGTTTACAAATGAAAAATATCTTACCTTTTTCCAAAGTTATTCTATCATTATTGTGTGTGGGCGCGTTATGCATAAACAAGTAGACGCTGCCCAGAAACGTAATATTTACAAACACTCAATCATTGCAACTCCCTAGAACATACTGTAAAGCCCGTCCTGACAGTATCGAAATTATTCCTAATTTTAAAGACAGACACATGGGCTCGCGTTTAATACAGTAGTTATTTAAATAGAGATTTGTTTGTACGTTGATATTGGTTTTAACCCCTGAAAACAGTATATTTAAGAAGATCATCTCTCAACATCTTCAACAACGGGGCCAGATCGACTAAAATACTTCGCACTCCGTTTGTTAATGATTCCAAATCTGAGAAAAGAGCTGTCAGATAAGAGGAAATTCCGAAGTTGCCGGTATTACTACTCAACCTTTCCATTCCAAGAGATATATTCAATGTGTTGGAGGCAATCGATATTTATTTAAGAATATCTGTGTTATAGACGTCATCGCCTCCAACTGCAGATTAGATTCCCAATTCGATTCGTGTGTGTGTGTGCGTGCGAGCGATGCGTGCATATATCAAGACCAAACTCACCAATATGTCATCATCAACTGAAAGTATTTCATGATGGGTGCAATTAGATAAATTAAGGACGAAAACATGGCAGGTCTATATGGGATATTGGAGAATTTGGGGACGTTTTGACTAGTTTTTGCCGTGTTGGTTATTGAAAAACAAACTCCTTGCTACCCCTTAACTTTGTTCAGTCACTACATCATATGTTTTAAACTCAAAATGTATAAACACCATTGTTTTGTAACTTCTGCTGTATTATCAGATGATGGTTTGATATCGAGTGAACAGTCTTCTGATTAAGTGTATTTTTTTAATCAGTAATCATCTATATGTTTCAACGAGAGAAGCTGCTAGGGTCTTGTGAAAGACATTTCATTGAACAAGTTTGTTTTACCATCCCTTTTGTCGCTCCAAGTTTAATGCCTCTGAGAAAAGAATCAATCAAACGTTCCGCCATTTATAAATGTCCTGAAATTACAGTTTTTCGCAAAGCGTCCAAACCTATAAAAGTGGCGACTTGTAACAACCGATTAAATCGGCTTCGACCAGTTTTGACATTTCCACGCTTTGCAAATGTTTTCACAACTACAAAACGATAAACAGTTGCACAATCGCCATATTTGTTTAATTACGCACAGATCTACCCTCGGGGTTATGAACCCCTAAGGTGAGGGGATGGGTTTGTCGATATTCGTACGTTTAGTCATAAAGCCCGCTCTGAATGGTGTTCAGGCTCGAAATCATTCCCTATTCTGAATGCCGAGCGCTTCTATTCAGACAAAAATCAATATCGGTATGCCCTATATGGCGAGAAAACACCGCCGAAATGTCATATTTTTGGGTGGTCGGTTGTCGTGTATTTTAATTACATCACTCGGATAAATATTAAATAATAAAAGTTTTTATTTAAATACGAGTATTTGTTTGTAGTGAAAATTAGTTTTTAAAAGGTTTTACTGACGTTTTTCTAACTATCCTTCATTGACTAGCTACTAACTGCTGTGTTTTGGCTTTGCTCTTTACGTCTGGCGCCGATCTGGTTGACTTTGCAATTACTAAAACGTACTTTGTATACTTGTATAGTTATTTTATCCATTTTCCCGTAATAGTACAACACATTTTATTAAAACTAAATAATAAACACAAAATCACAATCAATAACTTATTTTTTGTTAGGCGTTTCTGTGACAAAATCCATCATCAGTGGGCATAACTACATACATTTTAAACTCTAGTTCTTAGTTTATGTAGATTTAAACAACTTTGTCATCGAGTATGAGTTAATAAATCATTAATTATGAGTTGGTACACGTTATTATTTAATTACTTCATTTGCCCACAAGCTTTTCTCACATTCTGATACTTTTCTTTTTAAATTAACGCAGTCTCTCTTTTACTGTGACACAGAAGATATTTAATCACGCACGCAAACATTCATATTTAATTATTTTGTGCTGCAGATTTTAGAGGAGTTTGGACATCCTTAGTGTGGTGCCCCATTTAAATGACATAACACTTATGACAAGAACACACTCAACTTTGCTTTCAACACACTAATTATCTCACCCACACATATATTCTTCTCAGTTGGAAAGGAGGTAAATTCCTGCCTAGGTGTTACCAGCAATAATAGCCCTATTGCCGTAATACACAAAATCTTTATCTTTCGTCTGTATACCATTGATTTAATTTGCATTCCAGATCGTTTTTTAACAGTGTTCCTTCTGTCAATATCCACCGAGCAATGCCTTCGTATGATCTTTTTCTTATTTCCCACCTTTCTGAGACAGAAACAATCGTATCTTTGTGAACCACTCTACCCCTTTTAGCGCTGAAGCCTCCGCCTTATACCTCCGCTTTGGGACGCAGCTTGAGGGTAGGTGTACAAGCCTGAAAATGCATTTTACAATGCAGACCGTATGGGAAATCCTTAAAGTTGTCTAATAGCGCCAAGTAACAAACTTATGGTATGCTACAGGCGTATACTCATTGTTCAGTTTACTGACATTAGATCTCTCTAAAGGAATGTATGGCTTTATCTAAAGATTATCGTAGGTTGCCTTAAGCTGACACTTTCAGGGCAACTTTTGTACTCAGTTTTGTAAATTGATAATATAAATACACCCTACGTTTCGCTTTTCTTGGAAGATGGATGGAAAGTTTTCGTTCAGTCATGGAAGGTTTTGTTTAGATCTTCGTGACGTTCTGTAAAATAACCAAAAAAATGAGAAGGCGAGCATCACGCAGATGAAATACTCACGCTACCCGACTCCTGGCGCTAATTCCCGTTGGGCTGAAAACAATTTACTTAAAATCTATTTTGTAATGAAGAATATTTCTTTTTATTTGGTCGGGTTCTAATCGTGCTCGAAGAAAATCATGACAACATGTCCAGACATTCCTTATGTAATGACGTTATTTTCTTAGCATGATTCTTTTCTTTATTATTTCTTTTTCAATAAGTTTTTACCTTCAAAATTATTTGTTCTTCTTGGACAAATTAACATTTTTGTAAACCTTAAGACAATATAAATCCACTGAATTTATGCTCAGCTCTTTGTTATTAGAGTCCACGGATTGTTTATCCTTCTGACCCTTTTTTTCAAGATTACAAGATTTCAGATGAATTCCTTCTTTGTTACAAGTACACCGGATTGATTATCTGTAGTCTTTCATCGTTACAAGTGCACAGGTATGTTTATCTGTAACCCTTTAGTTATTAAAAGTCCGCTGGGCAGTTTATATTTATTCCTTTTTATTACAAGTCCGTTGGGTTGTTTATATTTATACCTTCATTATTACAAGTCCGCTGGTTGTTTATATTTATACTTTCATTATTACAAGTCCGCAAAGTTGTTTATATTTATACCTTCGTTATTACAAGTCCAATGGGCTGTTTATATTTATACTTTCATTATTACAAGTCCGCAGGGTTGTTTATATTTATACCTTCGTTATTACAAGTCCAATGGGTTGTTTATATTTATACTTTCATTATTACAAGTCCGCTGGGTTGTTTATATTTATACCTTCGTTATTACAAGTCCGCTGAGTTGTTTATATTTATACCTTCGTTATTACAAGTCCAATGGGTTGTTTATATTTATACCTTCGCTATTACAAGTCCGCTGGGTTGTTTATATTTATACCTTCGTTATTACAAGTCCGCTGGGTTGTTTATATTTATACCTTCGTTATTACAAGTCCAATGGGTTGTTTATATTTATACCTTCGTTATTACAAGTCCGCTGGTTGTTTATATTTATACTTTCATTATTACAAGTCCGCAAAGTTGTTTATATTTATACCTTCGTTATTACAAGTCCAATGGGCTGTTTATATTTATACTTTCATTATTACAAGTCCGCAGGGTTGTTTATATTTATACCTTCGTTATTACAAGTCCAATGGGTTGTTTATATTTATACTTTCATTATTACAAGTCCGCTGGGTTGTTTATATTTATACCTTCGTTATTACAAGTCCGCTGAGTTGTTTATATTTATACCTTCGTTATTACAAGTCCAATGGGTTGTTTATATTTATACCTTCGCTATTACAAGTCCGCTGGGTTGTTTATATTTATACCTTCGTTATTACAAGTCCGCTGGGTTGTTTATATTTATACCTTCGTTATTACAAGTCCAATGGGTTGTTTATATTTATACCTTCATTATTACAAGTCCGCTGGTTGTTTATATTTATACTTTCATTATTACAAGTCCGCAAAGTTTTTTATATTTATACCTTCGTTATTACAAGTCCAATGGGCTGTTTATATTTATACTTTCATTATTACAAGTCCGCAGGGTTGTTTATATTTATACATTTGTTATTACAAGTCCAATGGGTTGTTTATATTTATACTTTCATTATTACAAGTCCGCTGGGTTGGTTATATTTATACCTTCGTTATTACAAGTCCGCTGAGTTGTTTATATTTATACCTTCGTTACTACAAGTCCAATGGGTTGTTTATATTTATACCTTCGTTATTACAAGTCCGCTGGGTTGTTTATATTTATACCTTCGCTATTACAAGTCCAATGGGTTGTTTATATTTATACCTTCGCTATTACAAGTCCAATGGGTTGTTTATATTTATACCTTCGTTATTACAAGTCCGCTGGGTTGTTTATATTTATACCTTCGCTATTACAAGTCCGCTGGGTTGTTTATATTTATACCTTCGTTATTACAAGTCCGCTGGGTTGTTTATATTTATATACCTTCGTTATTACAAGTCCGCTGGTTGTTTATATTTATACCTTCGTTATTACAAGTCCAATGGGTTATTTATGTTTATACCTTCGTTATTACAAGTCCGCTGGCTTGTTTATATTTATACCTTCGTTATTACGAGTCCGCTGGTTGTTTATATTTATACCTTCGTTATTACAAGTCCGCTGGTTGTTTATATTTATACCTTCGCTATTACAAGTCCGCTGGGTTGTTTATATTTATACCTTCGTTATTACAAATCCGCTGGTTGTTTATATTTATACCTTCGTAATTACAAGTCCGCTGGTTGTTTATATTTATACTTTCATTATTACAAGTGCGCAGGGTTGTTCATATTTATACCTTCGTTATTACAAGTCTAATGGGTTGTTCATATTTACACCTTCGTTATTACAAGACAACTGGCTTGTTCATATTTATACCTTTCTTTATTACAAGTCCGCTAGGTTGTTCATATTTATACCTTTGCTATTACAAGTGCGCTGGATTGTTCCTGTTTATACCTTTGTTATTACAAGTCCGCTAGGTTGTTTATATTTATATCTTTGCTATTACAAGTCCGCTGGTTGTTTATATTTATACCTTCGTTATTACAAATCCGCTGGTTGTTTATATTTATACCTTCGTAATTACAAGTCCGCTGGTTGTTTATATTTATACTTTCATTATTACAAGTGCGCAGGGTTGTTCATATTTATACCTTCGTTATTACAAGTCTAATGGGTTGTTCATATTTACACCTTCGTTATTACAAGACAACTGGCTTGTTCATATTTATACCTTTCTTTATTACAAGTCCGCTAGGTTGTTCATATTTATACCTTTGCTATTACAAGTGCGCTGGATTGTTCCTGTTTATACCTTTGTTATTACAAGTCCGCTAGGTTGTTTATATTTATATCTTTGCTATTACAAGTCCGCTGGTTGTTTATATTTATACCTTCGTTATTACAAGTCCGCTGGTTGTTTATATTATACTTTCATTATTACAAGTGCGCAGGGTTGTTCATATTTATACCTTCGTTATTACAAGTCCAATGGGTTGTTCATATTTACACCTTCGTTATTACAAGACAACTGGCTTGTTCATATTTATACCTTTCTTTATTACAAGTCCGCTAGGTTGTTCATATTTATACCTTTGCTATTACAAGTGCGCTGGATTGTTCCTATTTATACCTTTGTTATTACAAGTCCGCTAGGTTGTTTATATTTATACCTTTGCTATTACAAGTCCACTGGGTTGTTCCTATTTATACCTTTGTTTTTACAAGTCCGCTAGGTAGTTCATATTTATACCTTTGCAATTACAAGTCCACTGAGTTGTTCATATTTACACCTTTGCTATTACAAGTACGCAGGGTTGTTCCTGTTTATACCTTTGTTATTACAAGTCCACTAGGTTGTTCATATTTATACCTTCATTATTACAAATCCGCTGGGTTAATAAACATTGGCTGGCATTCTGAAGCAATGGCTTGTCATTTCTACAAATTTCAAGCTAGGCAGTAAATACATCCACTTTCTACCACATATAATATTAGCTACACATGTATACTTAGCAGTATACTAGTAGTTCTAGAAGATAGATATTATCCGGAACACGTCAGCTATATACATTTCTCAACTGCGAATGGCAGAAAAAACTAAACTTTTGATACTGAATTCTTCACATAAGAGGATATTTATATTACAAATTTATTCAATTTTTTTTGTACAAATGTTCAACTTTTTCACTTCTGAAATATTACAAATTTATTCTGTTTATTTTTTTTAAGATTTTGAAACATTATCGTAGTTAAAGTATTGAAATCTTGTTGCTGTTCATGACGAGCTGGTTGTTAATTACTAATTACACTTTTGATATTACTTGCGACGAGTTGATGAGGCTGAAGAAGTCGTAAGACGAAAACGTTTCCTCCAAGTATACGTTAACAATTTAACAGCTTTTAGTTAACAAAAAGTCTGGTAGCAAGTAATAGCAAAAGTGTAATAAAATGTTTAAGTGTTTGAGCTATAGACAAAATGTGTTTTGTGTGTGCGAACAATTAATTTATGTTGCGAAAACATTTTCAAGAACTAGGTATTCTATAAAACTGTTTGTGTGTTCTCTATATTTGTATTACATCTTATAGTTTGTTCACTAAATAAATACTTCCTTTATAGAATGGCTCATAGAAAACTGAAACTAAAATAGCCTGGAGAAATTTACAGTTTATTACAAAGATTCACTGCTCCAAAGGTTAACTTTGATCGTGGGAGGAGGCGAAGATATCTTTGTGTTAAGGATGAGGCAAGAATGTCAGAAGGCCTAAGGACCCTTGTCTTCAAGCGTGGCACTAAATATGTCTGCTCTGTGCGCTTTTATTACCGACGAGATCAAGCTTCACCCGTGCACAAGGCAGCAATTATTTACAGAAATAAACCTTTGGAATACTTATGCGCGCAGTAATAGTTTACCATGTTCATTTCTAATCATTTTTTTTATTTTTATATTTATATTTTTTATATTATTTCATTTAATTTCTTGTTAACATTTTATCCACCATTTTTGTGTTATAAAACAACCACACGCCATGTTGAGAAAGGATCAGCTATGTTTATTCAATGTAATTGAGAAAAAAAGTTCATAGCAGCCTCGCAATTGATTGGCCGAGTGAGGTACATGAATAATACTGTTTAGTGTTGCAAAAACTTTACAGTATTTTGTACTAGCCTCCTCATTGACATTTGTTGAATAACCCAAATTACTGGCTAAATGTTTCACATTCCCGGAACAGGAAACATATATTGGAAATTAATTATTGGCTTGAATAAGTAAATTGATGACGTCATTCTATTAAACGTCCCTAGTCTCTCTGACGTTTGCTGAAGGCACGTGCAAATAAATATATAAAGAGCTAATACTGCAACCACAATGTGTGCAACTGCTCGGGGTCGTTTAAACGCCAACACCGGCAACAAAATGCTACAAACTATGGGAACTAATTAAGTATCATATCCATGAAAGATATTCGATGCTTTGCTAGTGTGACATCGTTAGTTTGTTTAATCTATTATATAGTGATAGAAATTTTCAAAACGTTTTCAAAATGCTTTTAAATGTTCTGTACAAAAGCCATTAGAAGACCGGTTACTGTGAAATCCTGGATCAATGTTGGAGGATTTAATTAGGAAGGATCCATTCTAAACGCCGTTCAGGACGGATAAAAATTGTCAGTTTCTATGAGCTCGGTGGTTTAATGGAGAGAAGGCTTGATTACTAACCTAAAGGTCCTGGGTTCGATCCCTGGTAGCGTCAAAGCATTTATGTGTGCTTTACATCTCCCAGACTGACTTAGCCTGTGAAAATGAGTAGCTAGGGTAGTAATGAACAGTTAGACCGCAGTGCTGTAAACAAGTGTTCGCCTTCAACGTTCGGTCTTCCATTCTTAACAGCTACATATAAATTACATAGCATCTTAACGTCTGCCGTTTGAGCTCCTTTTAATCGAAAGGTTAATGAATAACATCCTTAAAAAATGTTATAATTTAAGAAATAGTAAAAAATGTTAATAATAACATTAAGTAGTATTTTTTATCAATTGAAAATAGGCTTTTAAAAAACATTATTTGAGTAAACTACAATAATTGAAAAATGTCAAGGTATGTATTTGCGTTTTTATTTTTTTAAAATTCAACATAAAATGAACATAAACCGACTCATGTTACATGAAATATATTTTTTTAAATCATTGGTTGAAAAGACGCCCACCGTTCTCGTTTAGATAACCAAAATCTATGCTCGAAAATAAATTGTATATATTGCTCCATCCTTATATACAAACTGCTATCTTTTTCGGTTTTAACTCCTATCGCTTGCTCATTATTAGCTGTAGTATTGATAAGTTCTGTCATGTGCTGTATAATAACCATATATTCCAAGATATTTATGTCCTACTTGATCCAATTTATGGAACTGATATACACATCTATTTGCTGACACACGATTTTATAATAGCGAGTCTTCTCAGTATATAATTCAATACAATACTTAATCAATTGTATCCTTTTCTACTGAAAATCTCTGACATCGTCAGACAATATCACTGTACCTTCTTTTATACTCCTTTCATTCCAGCCAGGTTTAAAACAAAACCTTCTTTCAATATACTCAGAGCAGACAATACACAATAATGAAGATAATATTCAACTGTGGTAGACACATCTCGAGACATAGCAAGGGACGTGGATGCTTTGGAAAGGAGTTCGTCGTCTAGTGAAGGTGGAAGCCGAGGCAGCTGTCTACCCTTCGCAAGTAGGTCGAATGGTGCACAACGCACAATGGTTTTGGCAGGCCGATACGTACTGAGATTCGACAACACTCAATTCTGCGTCTATCCTACTACTCTAAATATCAAGTAGGCAATTGCCAATTAACAAATCTTGCCTTGTCTTGGCAGTCCTACCTCTAGCCAGTACAGGCGACTTTTAATTTTATTGCACCGTATCAATCTATCATCAATCATTTTATTGATTCTTCGTTTACCAATTTTCCAAGATTCTTGTCTTACTATAAATAAAGCCTTCGCGAAATCAAGGAAATTAACATAGTCTTCATTCACGTCTCTGCATCTTTGCATATTATAAGCAATCAATGCTTTTAAAAAATTCAATAAATCCTGTTCCCACTTCAAGTTTACGATAAAGAGCAAGCGTGTCGGATTTTCGTATTTCTACATTTTCCCAAAGCATCGTTTTGGTATTAGTAATATATAGGAAACAACGACAAATAACCGAAGATTTCAAACCATATTTGTTTAAATATTAAAATAAAGTGTAATGTGATTGAGACATTAGTATAGTGTGTGCAAACAAACACCCAGGTAACACAATCGGAGAAGGTTGCGGTGAGGGCAGGAAGCGGAAGTCGTTTACTGTGATAAATGCGACACCACGCGAGATCATAGCTAATTTAATTTAAATGAACGCACGAGGGAGTTCATATTGCCAAGATACCTGTGGAGAGTCAATACCAGACACAAAGGTCTCCACACGTTTTGCTTAATTGGAATTAACGTATTCATGTTGCACAAATTTGCAAGAACAGACTGATATAGGTTTCTCGTTTCTGTCGGCATGTCTGCCTGGTTGCGTCTTTAGATATTAATTTCAATGTGTATTTACAGGGCGGTTGTTCTAGGGAAACATTGAGGAAGTCGTGTTTCGAAAAGTATAAATGTTGTGTGTATGTGTGTGTGTGTGTGTGTGTGTGTGTGTGTGTGTGTGTGTGTGTGTGTGTGTGTGTGTGTGTGTGTGTGTGTGTGTGTGTGTGTGTGTGTGTGTATGTGTGTGTGTGTGTGTGTGTGTGTGTGTGTGTGTATGTGTGTGTGTGTGTGTGTGTGTGTGTGTGTGTCTGTGTCTGTGTGTATGTGTGTGTGTGTGTGTGTGTGTGTACCTCTAATACAGATCTTGAACTTATTACTAGTATTATTTTGTCACCTTGTTTTATTAAAGCAAATTCTTTAAGACAATATTTTTTAAAGCTTCTATAATTAAAAGCTGATTTCGTTATTGTTTCATTTTGATTTTCAATTTTTTTTACGTTTTAATTAGAACGTTGGTTTACCTGTTTTCACCAAAAGTTTCAACCAGAAAAGACGCCAGCTTTGAAATTTTTATACAAAATGTTTACTTAGGGGGAAAAGGGCGGACGATGAGATTGGGGGAGTCATGACGACGCCACATATTAAACGTTGGATGGAATGCGGTCGACTGAAATCTGGAACTCGTAAAGTATAAGACAAGGGGAAAGAATGTGTTGACGACAAAATACAGCCAACATAAATTCCGCTGAATTAATTTTATTTTCCCTATAAATAAGACATGTTGTAGTGAGCTATAGAGTAAGTTAACCGAATGGGAACTAAACAATGTCGACGATTTCATGGAAATCTCAGTTTTAGAAATAAAATCTATGTTTTTCAAGGGTTTTTTTTACTGGATTGGTTTAAAACAGTGAGTTATCTGCTTTATGTTAAGCAGCGAAACTATGACTGTCCTTAGATATTCGCTCATCATGCTTCCTCCTGGGTTTGTTAACAGAGTTTTGCTGTTATAAATGGGATTTACATTATTCCGAAACTTTGCATCGGTTTTGCCAACTATTTATCAAAATTATAGATCTTTATAAAAGTTAACTCTGTAAATACCTAGTTGTTACAATATAAGCATTAGGAAATAAATATTCTAAATTTTAAAGCATATTAGTAGGTACGTTTAAGATTTTTAAAAATGACTCCATTTATTTTTTTTTAATTCCTTCTATTAGCGCACACTCTCCTTATATATATCTTTTACATATTTTCAATCGTTAATAAAATACTTGTTAATCATTCATTAAATTTCATAACAAACAAATTTTAGTTTTATATGGAAGACACACTTTCCATATAAGGTGCAAGGTGTGCAATGTAATATAGCTATTTCGTCCTATTTGCCTTAAAATAAGGGAAAACATTATTATGATTTTATAAAACAGCTGTTTTTACGTTATAGGTTTTGTGGTAAAACAGCTGTTCTAATGCATAGGCTATGTTAATTTATTTGTATTCTAATATTTTAACTGAAATAATTTTTTTTTTTGTTGTTGCCCTGAGTAGGAATTGACACTAAAAGTTGTTTTTGTTTATATTACTTGTTCAGTTACTAGAAGCCAAGTCTATCCTTTAGTTAGAATGGATTTGCAGCCAATGGTCTGATCACATCGAACAGCACATTAGCGGGAGGTAATACTTTCCAGAAAGAAAGTGTAAAAGGGATAATATACATTTTTTTAAAGAAATAAACATCAATAGGTTTTATAAAATATATATATAACTTTACAAACTACATCGTCGATATAGAAGTGTTTACACTTAGACTTTTTGATTTTAAGCAAACTCGATATTTTGTTCTTTTTTCCTCCTAGTCTCGTCAAGGTGGCAAGCATAAGTGATGGTTTGGATCAAACTCATTGCAATTGTTGCAATAACGGTAACTGTAAAAGTATGGCTCCTAAAGAGAGTAGGTATACTTCAGGTACGCAACCCTGAACACGTGAAGTCATGCTATCCCCCTGTCATTAGATTTAGTGTTCCCACCCTACGTTCACAAAGCTATCCTATCCCTCGTAGAGGATAATAGTCGTACAAAGTAATAGCATAAAACTACTAATAGGATCAAGTTTTAAACATTTTACAAACAAAGAAAATAGAAGGTTGAGATAGACAAGATTGGTAAACGTTAGGAAAGCGCTTAAGTAAGACAAAAAGCGTTTTTTTCTTGCAGAAGCGAAACAAGATGGTCTTTAAAAAAATACTACTGTTGAACTCAGGAAAAACTAGTGGTAATGGATATTAAATATATGTACCAATATATATATATATATAACTTTCACTATATGTACTTAAACAAGAATCTTACTTGGTATTTATGCGAGTAAATATATATATATATATATATATATATATATATATATATATATATATATATACATATATATACATGTGTGTGTGTGTGTGTGTTTCCGACATAACTTCAATTTATGTATTAAGCTTTGAATATATATATGCTGATACGTATTCCTTCACGAATGGAAAAATATAATAAATAGTTAATATCCGGAGACCATCCGTTCATTTTGTAGTGCATAAAATCGCAGTTCCAACGTTTCGCTAGAATCTCATCCAGCATTGACGAGCGAATCAACTGTTGTTGGGTTCACCAACAAACGCGAAACGTTGGAACTGCGATTTTACTCACTGCAAAATGAACGGATATTAATTACTCATCATATACATAATATTACAATATATTATTTTATATAGTATATTGTAGAACATATATTATAATATATAATATGACTATATTTTATTTACTATATTATATATTATAATAGAATATATATATATATATATATATATATATATATATATATATTATATGTATTTTTTAAATCTTTTAATCAATATATGTTGCCTGATGACATTGAAAAGATAAGGTAATTTGCACGAGGAGTTACAATGGGAAATATGTATTGCCTTGGTGCTAGTAGTTACAAGAGATCCCAGGCAGGAGTTCTCTGGTGTAAAGGGTTCGCCTTTTCACTATAACTATTTTTTACAGCTGTAAAATGTTTCTGTAATCTCTGTAATACTGCCCAAATGAACATCTGGTATTCCTTTCCGTCGTGAAGTTCCAAGATTGTAAAAGGCTTTATTAGAAAATTTCTACAGACGAGAAACCGCTACCTAGTCATAACATAATCTTATCGAAGAACCTGTAACTTGTTCTCTCTATAACTCATACGGCTCGAGTTTAAGGATTCCACGGAACTTCAGAAAGTTTAAAGAGCTTATCTTATGGTTCTCGTTAATTAAAAAGACTCTACATTGGAATTGGAAGATTCCAAATAGTTTACATATTTACACGCTCAGGTTAGTTAAGTAGCATTACATCGCTCTTGTAAAAAAAAGGTTTACGTAACAGCTGAGTGGTTCTGACATAGCCAAACTTCTATTGGCTGTGCAGGTCAGGCTGTCACTCTGCAAACTAAGTCAATTTATTTACCTTGTTACAACTTGCCAAACACAAACAGGGAACTGACATTTTAATATTGTACACTTCATTTTGAATGTCGCCTTTGCATGATGGAGAAATAAATAAAGTCCTGAATAAACCTTCGTTTGGATAAATGACTGAGTTTGTGTGTGTGTGTGTGTGTGTGTGTGTGTGTGTGTGTGTGTGTGTGTGTGTTGTGCATCTATTTTTTTTCTTAAAGGCGAAAATATATATATATTTTATATAAATATTTATTCACAGGAATAATCTTTACAAAACTACGCTAATATATTCGGCAACCTGCATTGTAAAGATTATCAAGCACATTTTACCAAACAAGATCCTTTTAAACGATAACTTTAGGTAATGATAACCTTTTTTGGTTTTTCGCCTTTAACAAAAAAAATTAGATGCACACCACACACACACACACACAAACTCAGTCATTTATCCAAACGAAGGTTTATTCAGGACTTTATTTATTTCTCCATCATGCAAAGGCGACATTCAAAATGAAGTGTACAATATTAAAATGTCAGTTCCCTGTTTGTGTTTGGCAAGTTGAACAAGGTAAATTAATTGACTTAGTTTGCAGAGTAACAGCCTGACCTGCACAGCCAATAGAAGTTTGGCTATGTCAGAATATATATATATATATATATATATATATATATATATATATATATATATATACATATATATTAAATATGGTGATATTTTTTTCTTGTAATATAGTTAATAAATTAAAAATATTTCAAAAACAAGAATACTTTTAATGAATATATTTATTCTTAAATATATTTTTAAAATATCTTTTTTTTTTAAATATCTTTAATTTATTAATTATATATATACGGAGAGAGACAGAGAGAGAGAGGGGGAGAGAGATAGAGAGAGAGAGAAAAGAGTTTTTGCAATATATTTCTGTATACTATTTGTATCTATTTATATCGACACAATTTGAATAAAAGTAATGGATTTGTTTATATTACTGTCGTTATAAATTACCAGTGATGGAAAGGGATTTGCAAACCTGTGATTTAGCTACTATTATTCGAAAATCACAGTATGACCTGTTGCGTAGCGAGATGAAGTACCAGGTTCTTACCTATCTAAACTGTGACGGAGTGGCAAATCGCCACAATCGCCACAATCGTCACACCCAGGTAGGCGAACTAATGTCGTTGATTTTTAACTGCTCTTTGAATAGGTAAGGGGAATAGGGTCGGGACGAGGTGTGGGTCAGTAACTGATTTCACAAACGGAATGAACGAAATGAGAGGGAAGTTAGAGCCTTTTTTTACAGTGATTATGATTATCAGTTTATCTTTCTCACTCACTATGACTGTGACTTGTGACGTCTACCCGTGATGTTGTGAGTTTGGTCGTGATCACTAAAGGAAGTTCCGAAACAGAATCAGTTTTGTGTGCGGTAGTTCGTTTTCATTAATAATTAATTCGTATCATTTAAGTCGGTTATTTTTAGGTGTTATTTTTAAGTGTATGTTACATAGTATTAATAAATACAGTTCGTGCTTGAGAGTGAAATGTCTAGAGTGAACAAAATAGACACTAGAAGTCGAAATCTGAGCATAATTTGGACATAGTTTACTGAGGACGGAAATTACATTTTGTACTGGTATTTTGTACACACACACACACAAACACACTCATACACACACATAAAACTATTAATTAATATAAAACATTCATACTTGTATGACGTGGCAACTCACATATCATTACCTAACCTAAATAGCTAATAGCAACTGGCAATTATAGCTAAAAATCGCAATCACGGTTAAAAATCACAGTTAATTCAAAGTAGCAATCACAGTTTGACCTGTTAATGTGAAATCACTGTTATTCACATGACTAAATTACTCGTAGTTTGACGAATATTTTCACAAGTATTTGCAAATAAAACAAAAATAATATTTATTAAGTAGGAAGAAAGACATCGTCAGGAAACTACAATAACGTTTGTACCCAAACCCCTTTGACGTTCGTTTTACTAATGTTACGTTGTTTACCGTACAAACATTTCACTAAAAATTATTTGTATGCTACTAATGCACAAGACACGATGTGTTTACGTTATTGTTCTGGGAAGATCAGTCTTTCTCGCACGCTCGCCAACTGCAATAAATGCCTTGTACAACTGGTCGTTATTTCACTATAAAACGGAGTACTTATACGCCTGTCGTAAAATCGGGACGATATAAACATCTGTCTTAATACACGTTCCTTTAGAATGTGTTTCCTCTAAAAAAATGTTTATGGGTTTACATTTTGGATCAATAAGATGCATTCGATTCCGAGAAATATACTTCCCTCTCCTGTCCAGCTTCTTCAAAACATTTTCTCGAAAGATTTTCTTTCACAGGCTATTTCGGATATTGTGGCACCCCTGTTCCTATAATGGACATTATTTGACTGTCTTTAAGTGGAACTACTTATTTACACTTACACTGCACATTTTATTCATGCGACACTTGCCTGTTGCAGCACTCAGTTCCTTTATTTCCGTGGTTTCGGAAGATATGTCCAGAATTGTCTCTTCATTTTATTTAAGAGTAATTACATTTTTTTTGTATTTATGTATTACTTGTAATATTTCTACGTATTACATAGCTCTCCTTCACTTTAGTTTAGTTCTTACAAGATTTTGCTAGGTAAATTAAGCTAGCTTGTAGGTAAAGGTAGGCCATCATTTTTTAATAGTGAACAGTGAATAGCGACTCAAACAATAATTGAGGCGGAGGTGGGTAAATCCTCATATTTTAAGAAATTGAATTTAGAGCAGAAATAGCCGTAGTTTCTACTTTTTACTTTCAGAGTGGTCGTATTAACACACTGACTAGCTCTAATCCTAAAGTTGTAAATAAAAGCCTAACTCCAACGGAAATGCTAATTTTGCTTTGCATGCCATTTCATTTCGAGTATTGAGCAGAAAAAGACATTCATTTCATTCCTACTTTAGCCTCACTAACAAGGTATTTGTAACGTAGATCTTAGCATAAGTGTATGGAAGCTCCCAGTTCCTACATGATCTATCGCGGGTTTTTCTTCTGTCAGGGTCTCTTTCTTTCCAGGTTTTTCTCATCCCGCTCTTAGCGCGACACTTACTTGCTGTTTCATTTAACTATCTACTGGTTTTCAATGGAAAGAGCTTGTCATCTTTGTACATGGGCAATTTATCGCGATTCCTTCACACACGGTAATGGTACTAGCATCCTGCTCATGTGAGACGGAGGCATCTTGCTAGAGCATACCTGTTTCCCAGGCCCGGAGAGGGGAATATATTTTAATCTAATGTAATTTGCCCATTTTTAGCACGTAATATCTAGCATTAGACCATCGGTAATGGTCCACTTAGACTCTAACGGTCTCGATTTGTTTTCTCATACACGTTTCCATATCAAATTCGTCGTCATTATTAAGTGTGACTATACTGATTTTAATCTCAAGGTTTTAAGGGTTGGGTAATGGCCTAGGACGATATCTCGAATCTCACGGTTAGGTAAGGCTAACAGAGAGTGGATCCTATTGCACTGCCTGGACCGAACTAATCAGATGGGGTAACGAGGTACGGAAACCTGGCCGTTTGGAAAATTCTACTAGTCTCGAACAGTTCTGGAAAGTGGCAGAACCGCAGTTTTTTATTGGAAATTATCCCACCAGGAGTAGGCCGGACAACAGCCCAGGCCTTTCTGCAAGGTGGTAAGACTCTTTATTACTGGTACCACGGGTCGTAACTCCAAGCCACCCGTTAAGGGCCTGGCGCTATTAATACGGAAGGGAGTAGTGAGTTTGAGGTTGGATTCTTGGGGATAGAGGTTTCAAATGTCTAGATTGGAGATATTTTCATATAATAATCTATGTCAATGTTCTTTGTCACATAGCTAAAGTCGAAAGATAGGTATGCCCTCAGCATTCTTCTTTTTCGCCATCTTTCTTTCTTCTTTTACACTTCTCCAGGTACACACTGTCCCATGTACAGGTAACAGTTATAATTATACTATAGGTAACAGATTTCTATAGGGATCTTATCTGGTTCTTACCATCGATGGTATCAGATGTAGTGCACCCACCCTACGTCACTCCAACAGCACACGATGTGGAAGCCTAACTGATGACGAAGACTTTGTATAAGAAACAAATATGAGAAAATGAATTATTGATTGAGTTAGTGTTCAACTTAATATAATTACTTTCAAATACTTTAGTACAACCTGGGGCAGTTAGTTTCCTACAGAGCTTCGTGAAAGAAACTGAACAACGGGGTCAAACTTTATCTTTACCAGAAATTTGTTCGTTTGACCACCTTCAAATCGTGCTCATTTTATCTTTGTTGTTATAGCTTCATCTTAGTTGATAGCTAAGCTACCTATTCATCAAGATTCGAATTATCGTTTCATATTCACCCTTGTTCACTGTTATTGATGTCGACATGGGAATATTAAAATAGCGTGTTTTAGAGTTATATATATCTAATGTCATTACATATTCTAATGAAACTATTGTGTAGAATAAGAATGTAACCTTATTATATTTCCTCGTTATTGCGGTATATCAATTCATGTTACTTATTTCCCGTTGTACTTAGCATTTAATTCACATCTACAATAGCTGTGGAAGTATAATATTAGTTGTGTTGCTGTTAATAAAAGCGCAAAGAGAATGCTAAGTACCAGCCGTCCTAGATACGTTCATTGCTTTACATGAATGTATAATACTCGTATATTTACACTCAAGGCATTTAGCTGTTCTAACACTGCTGGGGCTCGACTAACACTTGGGTCCATCTCTCACACAGTCCCAGAGAAATACAAATGCTAAGTACCAGCGGTCCTAGATACGTTCATTGCTTTACACGAATATAAAATACATTTACACTCAACGCATTTAGCTACTCTAACACTGCTGGGGGTCGACTAACACTTGGGTCCATCTCCCACGCAGTCCCAGAGAAATATAAATACTAAGTACCAGCCGCCCTAGATACGTTCATTGCTTTACATGAATGTAAAATATATTTACACTCAACCTACTTAGCTTCTCTATCACTGCTGGGGCTCGACTAACACTTGGGTCCACCTCCCACGCAGTCCCAGAGAAATACAAATGCTAAGTACCAGCCGTCCTAGATACGTTCATTGCTTTACATGAATGTAAAATATATTTACACTCAACCTACTTAGCTACTCTAACACTGCTGGGACTCGACTAACACCTGGGTCCACCTCCCACGCAGTCCCAGAGCAATGTGAATGCTAACCACCAGCCGTCTTAGTTACGTTCATTGCTTGAACGTTCATGAAGTTAAAATATGTTTACACTCAACATATTTAGCTGTTACAAAAAGACGAAGAAGAGAAGAAATAAATGAAGTTTTTCATAAATTGAATAAATATATTAATTAATTAAATGCTGTTACGTATTCAGTGCTATACTTGAATTTTAATCTATTTTGAGAGTGCATACAAAATTAATTTTAATTGCCTAAGTGAGAGAGGGAATTTAAATTGCACAATTGACAAGAGAAAATTGTTTTCAAGGTACAATAACAAACATTCTTCAATATTTTCACACATATATATATATATATATATATATATATATATATATATATATATATATATATATATAACTAAATTAATAACAAGTTCTATAGGTTTCGGTTGCAATTACTGTATAACTTCATATAGGCCTACTAAATATTTCCTTTTCAAATAAGGCAGTTTACTTGTTCAATTTTTACTATTAGTTTACACTCTTCCTATATATATATGCATGTGTATATATCTATGTGTATATATGTATATATAATATATAAATATATATAATATATATATCGACTTAAATTACATATTGGAACATTAAGATCTAAGCATAACATACTTATGGTCGTTATAAATTTACTTTCAGTTCTGGCGTAACGTTTTCTACGAGAAATAAATTTCTGCAAATTTTGTTTTTATTGTTGGAAAATTAGCGGGAATGGTAGTTTAAACTAAAGACCCAAATTCTTCTAGAACTAAATGTCTCAGAACAAATTTTATAATTCACAAAACTTTATAGTCAATGAACGCATAATTAATATAATCAAAAGAACTAAGGGATGGATTGAACCAAATCAGTTCTACTGGAGTGAACCTTTGGAGTTGTCAGTTCTACTTTCAGTTTTAAATACTTTACTTTCATTACCCAATAAATACCACTGTGTAGAATTATATGGCATTAAATTACAATATTCTAGTTGAGATATTAATCAAAAATTATATTACTTTAGTACTTTGTAACTTAATAAAAGGTGGTAGTATATTAAGTGATACTTGACCATATATTCTATTACGTATTATTAACTTCTTTGAATTGTTATTGATGTCGTTATAATGTGTGATGTGCTTTTACCAAAGTGTTCTTTAAATGTTATCCTTTTTTCTTTAATTACATGTGTGTAATTTTTTTTATTACTTCCGCGAACATTACGAGGTAAAAAAATTACCAAGAGAATATATGGAAGAGATGAGTAAGTCTTAGGGTAGAAATCAAGTCGGCTGAAATAAAATATAGGGTGTAGTGAGAGGGTAGCGGGAGGTATCGATCTGGAGGGGATGCTTTGGCCAAAGTTGCACCTTGCGAACTGTCTGTCTCTACTTCTTATCCACTGGCTTCGGCTTTTATAAGGAAGCCCATTCATTACCGTCACAACGAGCGGTCAGCATTTAATCCGTTTTGAGTTATTAGTGAATTGCTGACTCCAGTGAAAACAAAATCGCATTCCTTGACCGGAAATACTCGTTCAGCTTAAAATACCCTTATCACGCGTGGACGAACGCAATCTATTCTTCCAATAAACAGATACAGCTTCTACCCTAATGATCTAGATCTTAACACTTTAACAAAACTTTGTAACGTTTATTAACCGATTATACATGGTTTCCCTTAAATTTAATTACAAATTTTTAATAACAGTTCTATTTTGGTATTTTGTGTTGATAAATTTCCCAGTCTTATCGCCTTAATACAGGCAGCGTTACATTACTTGTTTTCTGTTGCAATATTTATGTTTATTTGCTCTCAGTTATTTCCTTGTCTTTACTTATCTTCTTTCCCGACCTCTCTCTTATATGCAGAATCATTTTGGCGATAATGACTTCAATTGGTTTTTCACCAGGGAAAAAAATATATACGCAAATCATTTAAATTGGTTCCTTTATAAATGTGAGGTCCTTCTCTTCGTTCGAATACATTGTGTTTTTCTCCTTTCTTGGTATTTCTCTTCATCGCTTCCCTCTACTAGACAAAACACTCCCCATCCTCTTAATCCTTCAAGACCCTTCTTTGTGCGTGTCTATATTGTGTTCCGCTCCTCTCTGGATATCTTCTTTCTTGATCTCCTCTATTGGCTCAGTCCTTCATCTCTTCTCATACGTCGTCTTTAGTGTTTCCCAATCCTCTTTTCATATCTTCCTTCCTGACATCCCCTAGTGTGCAAGAGTATCCACATCGACTCAATTCTTCATGACTGTTTTACCCTTCTCACACTTCGTCCCTAGTGCGTTCACTTTCTCACCTCCCTTTCTTCTTTTGAGATAACCCTTAGTATGCAAGATCTTCCTCATCGGCTCAATTCTTCATGAATATGTTACCCTCCTGATACTTCGTCTCAAATGCGTTCCCTTCCTCTCTCCATATCTTCCTTTGAGACATCTACAGTATGCAAGACCTTCCAAATCGGCTCAAATCTTCATGACTGTTTAATCCTTCTCTTTGATCATCCGCAATGCATTCTCTTCCTCTCTGGATAATTTCTTCCGACACGCTGTTCCTACTATGCAGAAAGTTTCCCTTTGACTGAATCCTTCAAGTCTGTGTAAAGCTTCAAAATATAAATCTGTGTTCTTTTTTCTAGTCATAAGTATTTAAACAATGGTTTTATAAAACGTTATTATCGACCTTCTTAAAGAGCTTAAAGTTGCTATAATATTTACTACAATAGTTTCTTAGTTTGCCACTGGTTCATATGACTACCAGTTGTACATGCGGTTTTTCTAACTGCAATGTTGTTAGAATTCTTCTAATGGTTGTCAGCCTGTGGTTGCTTTATAACCTTATGTTTGTATGTGAAGGCAACGGTCACGGTTATTTTACATAGTTTTTTAAAACCGTTACACACATTTTGGTTTCATGTGTTTATTATTTCTCTCTTTATTCATGCCTAGTTTTAGTTTAAACTACAAACAAGTAAATAAATTGTTCGTGTGTATTTTACTTCTATCCTCGATAAGTCTTTTATTTTATAAAAACATTTCCCACGTTTAAAATTTTCTTTCGTCCAAAAGCCCACTCCACGTATCGTACATTGTACAGTTATACTAACCTTAATGCGATACTGCTCAATGCAATTACTGTTTACTTTCTTCCCATACCTTAAACCCATTCTGGCGTAGATCTTTACCTCAGTCCCATACATTCAATCCATTCTACAGCAGATGTTTACCTTCGTCCCACAAATTCAACCCATTCTACCGCTGATGTACGCGAGAATTACCTTCGTCCCATACCTTCAATCCATTCTTCAGCAGATTTTTACCTTCGTCCCATATATTCAACCCATTTTACCGCAGATGTTTATCTTGATCCCATACATTCAACCCATTCATCCGCATATGTTTATCTTAGTCCAATGCTGGTTCCAAGTAATATTTATCTTCATGCCATAGAGATCAAAAATATAGATCAACATTTAACCTTTTTCCTGAAACTAATAATTATTTCTTGCTTTTCGCTGTCTATAAATTCACTTTTCGGAGAAACTTGGGTTTAGTTATAAAGAAAGATCTTTACATGTAATGTAGTTATTTTTTACCTTTTTATTTCTCAAATTTTTCATGCATTCACTTTAATTCTGTTTTTAAAAAAAATATTAAATTTTTCTAAAAGTTTCAATTGTTTTTTTTTCAAAACGTTTTCGTCTCTGTTTCTTTACAAAAAATCTAAAATATTAACTAAGTCGTTGAAACTAGTTGTGAAGAAAAGGTACCTATGCTCGTGATGAAAACAAAAGACGCTAGCTAACCTGTCAGAAGGGGAGGGGCAAACATCTGTTGCTTTTGTAAACAAAAAGTTTCTATAGGTTTTTTGAATGTAATGCGTAAACGTATCTATACAAAAATTAGAATCGCGGTTGAATGACCTAAGCTAGCCCAATTAGTCTAGCAATAAGTGTAAGTATTAAGTTACTTCACCATTGAAGTCTTGTGTAATTCATCTTAAGAAATAACTACCTGATTGCCACACTTTCCGGTTAGCAGCGTGCACGTGTAAATATCAAACCGAACTATCGACCTGGGCCCGAAGTCAGTCGTAAATCGTATCTACTAAAACGTAACGATAAAATTAGTATTTATATCGCTCGTACCGACCGAATACAGATGTACTTCGGTTGCCAGTTTGCCGCTAAAACGAATAGCGAATTGGGGGGTTCTAACTTTCTCAAATATCACTTATTGATGTATAAGATGTCTTATGACTTTCCTCCAAGGGTTTGCTAAGGCAAAGGGCGGATCGGAGTCCCCTGAAACACGAGTTAACCTTTGATATGTAGCGGGCGGGAATTACTTTAAATGGATTGGGTGCAAGTAGGCTGATAATATTTTTGTGAAAGTTATCTCACATATATTATGAAACGTCTGTATATACTCGTTGAAGAACAAATGTCGTCAACCAATAATCTTAACGTTTCAAAACTCATCTTCAGTTCATTTTAATGATTCTTAACGTTTTAGAGTCATTAGATGAGTCTTAACGTTTCAAACCTCATCTTCAGTTCATTTAATGATTCTTAACGTTTCAGAGTCATTGAATGAGTCTTGACGTTTCAAAACTCATCTTCAGTTCATTTAATGATTCTTAACGTTTCAGAGTCATTGAATAAGTCTTGAAGTTTCAAAACTCATCTTCAGTTCATTTAATGATTCTTAACGTTTCAGAGTCATTGAATGAGTCTTGACGTTTCAAAACTCGTCTTCAGTTCATTTAATAATTTTTAAGGGTTTATAGTGATTGAATGAGTCTTGGCGTTTCAAAACTCGTCTTCCGTTCATTTAATAATTTTCAACGTTTTAGAGTCATTGAATGAGTCTTAACATTTCAAAACTCATCTTTCTTTCATTGAATGAATCCTAACGTTTTATAGTCATTGAATGAGTCTTAACTTTCCAAAACTCATCTTCAGCTCATTTAATGAATCTTAACGTTTCAAACAGTCATTTAATGAATATTAACGTCTTAAAGTGTTATTGAATGAATCTTATCGTTTCAAAGAGTCATTTAATTAGTCTTAACGTTTTAAAGTTAACGTATTGAATGAGTAGAAGACAATCTTATTGTTCATATAAGGTCAGGACAAGATAATAATCAAATAATAAATAATTTACCAACCTATATAGAATAACCCCTTTGTATATATCATCCCCTTGGTTAGATCATCATCATCAGACAATATAACAACTAAATTGTACACAAGGTTTTAATCTACATAACTTTGTTAGCGAGTTATTATTTAATAAGTTTCGTAGTATTGGTTTCATTGTTAATTATATTAATTTCTTTAACCCTATTTGTCATTTCTTTCTACATTTGTTCAGATGGCGCCAGAGTTTTGCAAAAATGAGTATGTATTTCATAAGTGTCAACTGTTTTCGTGGGTGACACAGCTCGTTATGGTATCCCAGGGAGAAACGAGGAAACTTTCAAGGGTTGTACTTTAGGGGAAAATCATGAAAAAAGTTCATATAAACATAGTTTATTTACAAGTTACAGGTGACTAAAGCCTGAATTTCAGTTTCTCCATTACAACGAAACTGCACTAATATTTTCGGAGGTTCAACTTAAGAATAAACATTTAATGGATTTTATGTAAAATGAATTGAATAAAACATGTCACATACCTGTAGCTACAGTACGTTTTAAGATATCTGACAAAGGTAAGATCTCCAAAGGTAACCCCAAACGCAAAAACATTTTCTTCAGTGTATCAGTGTTTACAGATGAATAGGTTATTTCCAATATGTTCGTTTGTTGTTGAACGCAACTAATCCATTATGTCCATGAAGAAATTAAATGATTCAGCATATCAACGTAACCCAGGCACAAGTACAAGTTGGCTTGCGTTGGTTATCATGACACAAAGTGTGGTGCATTAATTTCAATTATTAACTCTTTTAAGATCTGTGTTTGTCTATTACTGGCTTGCTTTACATCATCTCTTCAGAGTCAAGTTTTCTACCCGTTTTGATTCTAAGTTATACGAATTTGTTAATCAATTAATAAAGTTCATGTCTTCATGCCTAAACTTATCATGACTGTCGTAAATATTTAATTACGTGTCCGTATTTCGTTAAAAAGTTAAACATGTGCTATAGCTACATGTCTTGGGCTGTTTCATTCAATCTATCAGTTCATTTTACATGAAATCCTCTCAGTTTTACACCTGAAAAACAACCTACAACTTTTTGTATGGTTCAATTATAACAAACTGAAATCCAGGCGAAAATATTCACCAGCTATATCTTCTTACCAATTTGTTTTCAGATATATGTTTGTATGAACTTTTTTTTCATTTCAGCCCTGAAAGATTCCCGGTTTTTCCCGATTTCTTCCGGGAACATTCTGTATATAGTAAGGAGGGGAAGAGTGTATTTTTGTTATTATTGTTGTGAATCTGTGTGTGTGTGTGTGTGTGTGTGTGTGTGTGTGTGTGTGTGTGTGTGTGTGTGTGTGTGTGTGTGTGTGTGTGTGTGTGTGTGTGTATGTGTGTGTGTGTGTGTGTGTGTGTGTGTGTGTGTGTGTGTGTGTGTGTGTGTGTGTGTGTGTGTGTGTGTGTGTGTGTGTGTGTGTGTGTGTGTGTGTGTGTATGTATGTGTGTGTGTGTGTGTGTGTATGTGTATGTGTTGTAGTTTTAAGCCTATTGTCGCCTATTGTAAGGTATTTATCTTGGACATAACTAAAAAAATGGATGTAATGATTCCCGGTACTTGGAATAGGTAAAATAATTTTATCGCGTGGTCAGTGTAGCTTACCTAAAGTGGTCTCAATCTGGTTAGGTAGAAGTGTACTCTCTGCCCGGGTGATCTTAAATAAAACTAATCGACTCTCAATAGAATGATTGCGTTACCACATTAATTACTATTGGTAATACGGCATTCATTTCCATATTTAACATTAACTCAAAAAAAGACGATTGTAGTTCACAAAGATTTAACAATTTCATTATTTCTAATAATCTGAAAAAACACAATTTACCTTCAAACGTTGGTCAAATTCCCCAGTATTGTGTTTTGCGGGAAGTCAAACGCAGGGTGGAATTTAAAATGACACCTCTTCCTTGCTTTCTTGGCTAGTCGATTAACCCGTAAACCGAAACTTTGTTCCTTGTGAATTATCGATATTACAGGGTGTCTCACTTTGTCCTACGCTGCATTGTTTGCGTCTAATCTGTGGCAAAACACACACACAACCCCCCTCCCAACGAGTTCGTTCTTCGATGGTTTTCCTTCCTACAATTACCTTAAGTTATTAGGAATTTGAGACGTCATTTACACACGATATTTCCATGTTAGATTGTTCCTTTGTTTATATACAACCAATGCCTATAGTAGCAAATAGGTTACAATAAGTAATAGAAAAACCCTAAATGATTTCTTCTAAATATTCAACCAAAAGTAACAAGAACTTTTTTATAACTTTTTTTACATAAATATTAATTATATAATTCACATACAAAAAATCAAATATATTTCAACAGAATACGTAATCTATTACTGCGTTGAATTTAAATAAGAATACCCTACACAATTCAAAGTATCGTAATAACAGATGAGCGTGTGTATTGATATAATTTATTGCAGTTTCTAGATGATTGGCCGATATGACTATTATTGTCTGCAAGGATTGGGAAAGGGTTGTGAATATAGGAAGCATTAAGGTATGTTCATAAAAATGCTCGGGAAGAGGATTTAGTTGTACATATGTAGGATTGCTTACGTCAATACGCCCTACTCCTATTTTGCTAATGAATACCGTTATTCGCAATTCCACAAGTCCAATGCTTTTGTGTAATTTATCATTAAATTCCTTCTTTTAGCTCACACTCTCCTGATATATATGTTGTACAAATTTTCAATCGTTAGTAAAATACGTTTTTATTCATCCAATCTAGTTTAAATACATTTTTTTTATACCTCTAGTGCATGACAATTGATGTTATTACAGTTTTTTAAAATATTTATTCAAATTTTAAATTATAAGTTTTGTGGGATACAAGTGGATTTGAACTGAGAACCTTCATGTTCGAAGTTTAGCGCTCCTTGACACTGCACCAACTTTCCAATATCTAGAAATATATTTGTCAAACATTTATATGATTTTGTTCCCCCCATTCGACTATCATCGAAACCTCCATTGTACAACCTTAAAATGTTGCCATGGCTACCACACAATATCATGAATAATTCTCTAGGGTAACTAAAACAAAAATTTCTTTCCTTACCTCAGAAGGAATTTACTTAAATTTTTTTTATTACTTGTTGTCACCGTAACTCACAAAGAAAAAATGAAACAAGAAAATCTTAATAATTAAAAATCTGAATTGCTTACAACCAAGAATTGAAGTACAAAACACATTTATATCGATATTGTAGACGGTATATAAAGGTTACATTTTTTTCGATTCCTGCTATTACTCTATATATATATATATATATATATATATATATATATATATATATATATATATATATATATTGCGTGTGTGTGTGTGTGTGTGTGTCTGTGTGTATGTGTGTGTGTGTGTGTGTGTGTGTGTGTGTGTGTGTGTGTGTGTGTGTGTGTGTGTGTGTGTGTGTGTGTGTGTGTATGTGTGTGTGTGTGTGTGTGTGTGTGTGTGTGTGTGTGTATGTGTGTGTGTGTGTATGTATGTGTGTGTGTGTCTGTGTATGTGTGTGTGTGTGTGTGTGTGTGTGTGTGTGTGTGTGTGTGTGTGTGTGTGTGTGTGTGTGTGTGTGTGTGTGTGTGTGTGTGTGTGTGTGTGTGTGTGTGTGTGTGTGTGTGTGTGTGTGTGTGTGTGTGTGTGTGTGTGTGTGTGTGTGTGTGTGTGTGTGTGTGTGTGTGTGTAAATAACGTTTTCAAATTTTCAATCGTTAATCAAATACTCTTTATTCATACACTCAAGTTTAAATACATTTTTTTAACTTGTAGTGGATGAGAATTTACGTTAATTTAGTTTTTTAAAATATTAATTATTTAATTAAATTTAATAAATTAACTTTAGCTTTATATGGAAGAAAACCATTTCACGAAAGGGGCAAACCTTGAATGTAGTTATTTCTTCCCATTTGGCTTAAAACAAGTGATCATTTATGATTTCATAAAACTTCAGATTTTATGGTATGGGTTAAGTGGTAGAGCAGCTGTTTTAACGCCTTGAATATGGTAATTTATTTATATTAACTGTAATTATTTATTGAAAAGTAACTATTTTTTTTATTTAAGTAGGAGTTGACTTTAAAACATAATTTGTTTATATTACTTGTTTAGTATTTATCGAGGTAAAAAAAGTTGTTCGCCACTTTGTGAGGTTGTGGGGAAGATCCCTTTGGACCTGGGAATAAGGGAAACTTGTGGAATTGCGTGGATATTATCTCATGTAAACCTACTCTCCATCGAGACCTTAAAGAAGTACCTACCTTTTATTCTTGTTAGAAGAATGGTAAAGAAGGTTAAGTGGAATTAGTTAGGCTTGCGGAAAGGTTATAATGTACCTTTGCCACTGGAAATGTGGAAATTATGGCATCGCTTTTGTTGGATCCCTTATCTAAACCTTAACGGAGGCGAAAAGAGGTGTCTATCCGCTACCCCGGTAATAATAAGTGTAGTAAATACAGATTAACAGAGGGTTCCATTGCGATGGTATCCTGAAGGATGGCCATTGGTGATAGGTTCTCAGGACGCTATAGAGCATCCAGGGACGAAAAAGAACACGTTTGAATTCTTGACAGTAGAAAGGATAGAAAGAAACCTAATTTGGTTCTTTGCTGGCTTATTGGTATTTTTAAATGGGAAGAACATTTTCATCGTAAAAGCAATAAAGAACTACTAAATAAAAACAACTCATATTGACTGCAAAGGAGACTGAAACTCACAAGCTTACCTATTCTGCGACGTAAAGAAGAATCCCATTCTCAAAAACATGCGCCTTCCGAATTACAACCGGAAATTTTAAAATGTATCATGTTTGCCTATTTAGCGCCTTAAAGTAGAAGCATATTTCTATTCTGAATGGCTGTCTCATTATTTTTTCAAACCCACCCGCTTATTTACTTTAAACACTTTACTGTTGTACATTATGAGCTGTATCTTTTACCGCGATTTCACCAACACGGTCTTTTATCACATTTAACATTATACATAATTCTTTAACAATTAAAAATCGGAAAGAATTTTATACCTCTTTACCAACATGACTTTGCAAAAAAATACGCCTTTACTTCTATAGAAGCCGCAGCGTCGAATGAGGGGCAACATTACAGCCAAACTTGGCCAATTAGCTACCCCCCTTCTCTAGTAACAGCTCCAACTTCGGCCGTAAATTCGTATTTATTTCTGCGTGAAATTTAGGCTATATCTTCTTCAATTAAACTTTTCACTTCAACAGCACACGTTGTGGGATCCTGACGAATGCTGTCATCATCTGATCTGATAATTGTTTACTTCGCAGCAGATAAGCTTATAGCGTCGATATCAGATGTGATCCATATCCTTACCCCAGTCACTTTTCTCTCTAATGGTCCTTCCCATTTATTTATTAACCTATTTTAAGAGATAATACAGTTTCTCTTTTTAAAAAAAAGGTTATGGTGGTTTTCGCTTTAAAAAATTGAAAAGTTTTTTTTATTTACTTAAAACAACAAATTTCATTTTTAATTTCCATTATCGCTACTCAATAGCAGTACGCTATCATCAACACCGACTAGTAATTAACTTATAACCGTATTTAGCCTATCTCGGAACGAGCAGAACTTGGCAAGCCACCGGATTGCTCGGGCAAAAATGAAATGAATGAAACTACCTAACAAGGTAGTTTTATTACTAAAATATTAAAATTTCTATATTTGCAGATGCAAAACGATACAATAGATTTCACTTTAATTAACTTAATTGTTTTGAAAAAACCAGAAAGATCGTTTTATAATCTGCTTGTAAAGGTTATCAAATGAAATAATTGTAGTGGTAATATTTTACTTAAAATGCACTACAGCTCACTAAGGTTGTTACTTTCTTTATTAACAGTATATCTGAGAGCAGGTTTGGGAACTTATATATATATATATATATATATATATATATATATATATATATATATATATATATATATACTATTTATTAGGAATATACTGTGGTTGAATTTAATAATAAATACACAAAAACCTCTTAACCACAAGCTTTCTTTATTTTTTCCTTCTGTACATTTCAGTTACAAAGTAAAGTAAAGAAAGTTTGTGGTTAAGAGGTTTTGTGTATTTATTATTATAAATATATATATATATATATATATATATATATATATATATATATATATATATTTATTTATATATATATATATATATATATATATATATATTTATTTATTTATTTAAAACAACATAGGTTATTCAAATATAAGAATATTTATTATTTTATATCCAAAGCTTTTCGTTGGCAAACAGTACCAACATCATTAGGAAAACGTATTTTATATATATATATATATATATATATATATATATATATATATATATATATATAACATTATTTAAAACATAATAAAAATCAGCAATACAAAACTCTTAATAAATATTTTCATTTACAAATCAAATTTCTTATCATATTAAAAGAGACAAATCCTCAAATGTGAATGAAAGTATTTATTAAGAGTTTTTTGTTGTTGATTTTTATTATGTTTTAAATAATGTTATAAATTTTATAAATTCTAAGGTATGTTGTATGTTGGTTTAATAATAAAAATGAGCTCTTGATAAGGATTTTCGGAAAGAATTTCGAAATGTTGAGTGTTAAAAAAGTTTGAATTAATTGTCTAATCTGTCATTAGCCTGTATAAACAAACTAAGATAGTTAATTTACTTAGTGGGGATGCTAGTGTATGACTCATTAATGAAACAGCTGCGATCGATAAGACACATTCAGACTAGCACAATTATCAGAACGGCCCACAAGACACGTAATATCATACAGACTATAAGATGGTTGAAGAGACCCCTATTAGAGCTGCCTTACTGGGGCCAGGATATATAATTAACACAAAATACATGCAGTTCCAAGTGTTGGGAAAGCAGATAACATATATCAATAACTGGAAAGGAATTACATTACAAGATAGCTTCTTGATTGTAATAAATGGAGGAAAGCATGGAAATGCTGAGAATGGCAAGCTCGTTTATTATCATTATCTAACTGACCTATTTCCAAATGTGCGTCGATACAGGTCGTTTGTAGCGCTGTTCCCTTTAAGGTCTGCTACTCCATATAACTACTAATAGCTTCTCCACAGTTTCTCAGCCTGGTTAGAGTAAATGTTTTGTTAAAAAAAAAGACTTAAAGCTAATAGCGATGCTATATGTTCAAAATAATATTATTAAAATTATTTGAATTTGTTCCCTTCAAAAAACCCACCCCTACCGTCTTCAGATTCATATTCTGATGATGCTACATACAATGAACATATGTAGCGGATGGAAAACATACGGTCACTCAGTGTCGAAGGAGGCACAAACCCTACACTAAAAGGTGAATATATATTGTATATTTTATTATTTAGCCTGAACACGCTATTAACCAAAAAAAGGTGTGTTTATTTGTCCAATATAAGCTGAATACACAGCAGTATGAAGCAACACAGCCTGACCCATAGAGTTTATTTTCCTAATAGAGCCTGAACACATCCATAACCAGAAATTTGGCATACGTTTATACACCGCTTATTAAAAAACTTAAACTTACTTAGTCTTGACTAAGGTTGTTATTTTGGTTGTTTTGTAATGCGTAATTTATTTAATTTGAGTATTTTATAACTGTAAATGTATTTTATTCCTGACTTATAAAAGATTGTAACTGTAGTAGTGGTAAAGAATTTCCTAGTTTTTTGTTACATAAATATGTAATAGGTTTTAATTGTAATGTTAATAATATTTTAAAAAATCTTTTGGCGTTACTCACAAATCTACCTGACTCACAACTCAACCCCATTTTTTTAATAAAAATTTCATATTTCTATCAAGAGATGATTTTTCTCTTTTTAAATGGTCGGATTCAGCATAATATAGACGATGCAATTACGGCCATACTCATACAATACGACTACACACTAAGCCGGCTTTAGCATAATATAGACGATGCAAGTACTAAAGATGAGTTCAGCAAAATATAGACGATGCAAAAATGGTGTAAACTAAGCGGAGTTCAGCAAAATATAGACGATCCAAGAATGACTACATTCTTAAATTCAGCACAATATAGATCAGTGGTTCCTAAGAATAGTTTTTTTCAAAAACCCCCATCTTTGCTCGCTATATCGACAAGGGCCCCTCAAATTCTTAATCTTCTTTTGTTGATTACACGAAAAATAATTTGAGTTATATTAGTTATTAGTAAGTAATGTATGTTTTGCCTACCCACTTACTTTAAGGTGGAAACTGTTCTTACATATGGCAATTAAATTTGACGCTATTACATGTTTATTACAAGTGCGTTAAAGGAGTGTTGTATTTTGATTTAAGATACAAAAATAAGACTATCAACATATTAAAGCCGGTAGCTGCAGAGAAAACAAGTACCACAAGTCTCTTTTAACTGCGGTAAACAAAGAAAAATTATTGATTTTAAAAACATAATAAGAACGTTCATAATATTATTATTTCAAAATTATTATAAAGTGCAATTGCAATAACTCACAGGTAGCCATTGCAATAACTCACAGGTAGTAATTGCAATAACTCACAGGTAGCCATTGCAATAACTCACAGGTAGCCATTGCAATAACTCACAGGTAGCCATTGCAATAACTCATAGGTAGCCATTGCAATAACTCAAAGGTAGCCATTGCAATAACTCACAGGTAGCCATTGCAATAACTCACAGGTAGCCATTGCAATAACTCACAGGTAGCCATTGCAATAACTCACAGGTAGCCATTGCAATAACTCACAGGTAGCCATTGCAATAACTCACAGGTAGCCATTGCAATAACTCACAGGTAGCCATTGCAATAACTCACAGGTAGCCATTGCAATAACTCGCAGGTAGCCATTGCAATAACTCGCAACTTAACAATAATTTCAGTGAGATGAGTTGATTCTGTCCTTTGAGTTCATAATTTCAGAAATGTTAGGTTCCATACTTGACACTTTTACTCTGAATACTGTGTATCAAGTGGATTCCTATATTCATTTTCGTGAAACACATAGAACGCTTGTTCACATCAGTAGGTAGTTGGAAAAGGTAGTATTCATTGCCTTATCACTGAGTGCTTTGTCTTTTCGTTCTGGCAACCAAACTTTTACAATGTTCTTGTCATTAAAAACATTTTCAATCTGCCACTGCTGGTCAAGTCTACAAGTTGATCTTGTTCCTCTTCCGAGAGATTCTGCTTCTTTTTTATTTAGGGAAGCAACTGTACATAATCGATATGTCGATAGTTTCTAATCCAACTCTCATTACGATATGGCTCAGGAAATTATTCCCTGAAAGTGGTTGCTAAACTTTGAAAGTGCTCAATTATGCTTCTCTATTGTAAAAGTAAAAGCGGTCGACTTGAGAGTCGGGTACAACTATTTCTTTACACAGGCAACGCTTCAATAACGGCTACATTACCGTCTTCAGGCCTGCAATGCATAAGCATACAACTAAAAATAACAACAATAATAACACAGTTTACAAATAAACACAGCAAAATGAAATTACTATAATTATAAAACAATACACATATCACTAAAATGGGTAACATCAGAAAAAAATTGTTTTACATTATTAACATAACAATTACAAACTCTTACATATTTAATTGTATTAAAACATAAAAAACCCCTAACCTCTACTACAGGTAAAATGACTACCAAGTCAGGAATAAATTACATGTATAGTTTTAAAATATCTAAGATAATTAATATTAACATTACAAAACAAGCTGGCAAATCTCAATTAATTTAACCTATTTATGGCCAAGTATGTTTAACTTTTTTATTAATTAGTGTATAAACGTGGCCAATTTTTTAGTGTCCTCTTTAATATAATAGCATTCTTCTGTAACTTAATATGGATCATCTCAGAAAAAATACGTCGTTTGCCAATTACTTTCATAGTCCAAAACCTCGGGATTTTTAAAATCAAAACTATGATTAAACTCCCTGATCCAATATGACAGACGTAGGAGGTACTTCAAGTTTTTTATTTGTTTTCATGCTCATTCATACGTACATGCAACTGCCTCTTGGTTTCTCCAACACACGTGGCCTCACAGTCATTAGATTTTATTTTGTACACCACATTATTAAGATTAGGAGTTTCAGTCAGAATTGGCTGGTATAATCAAATTATTAAGCTTTTCACACAAGTCCAGACTATTAAGAGATTATACCAGCCAATTCCACCATGATTATCATTGATGTTACTTCTCTGTTTACTAATATAGTTTTGAACTAGTCTTAAAACCTGTGGAAAAAAGGTATCATTTGATGATAATGAAATATGACTTCCAATTAAACGACTTGTTGCATGTTGTTAAATTCTTGATGGACAACACGTATTTCCAATTTAATGGTAAGTACTACAAGCAAGTGTAAGGTACTCCCATAGGTTCTAATATTTGCTGATATGGTTTAGATGATTTATAACAAGAATGTTTTAGTAAATTAAGTTTCCAACCTTTATATTATGGTAGATATGTTGATGTTGCCCTAGCTATTGTTTCTAAGAACAAGGCACATGAGTTGTATCAAATAAATATTCGTGATGGAAGGCTTAATTTTACATATGAGATGGAGAAAAATAACAGACTTAGTTTAATGGAAGTTGTATTAATTAGACACAAAGGTGATGTCATACCTGATTGGCATCATAAACCGACATTTTCGGCTAGATTTCTTTATTTTAAATTGGACCATCCTAATTCACACAAGTGGGGTATGGTTTATTCACTTGTTGATAAAGTAATTCTGTTATCTCATCCTCGGTTTTATGAAAAAAAAAAATACGTAGGCCTACTTACAATTAAATAATTATCCCAGTAAACTCCTTGATTTTCACATTAAGAAACGCGTTTCTTTAAAATTAAACTCTGATTTTTCTTCTAATATATGTGGTACTCCTAATGACTCAAGACTTCAGGTTTTCCATTTACCTTCAAGTAAAAAGGTTCTACGAGAAAATGTCTCAGAAACTGAGCAAATATAACATCTTAACTGTTCCTTCTATTTCTTATAATTTGTCTAATATTATTAAAACGAGTAAACACAAGACTGAAACTCTTAACTTAATAATGTGGTGTACAAAATAAAATCTAATGACTGTGAGGCCACGTGTGTTGGAGAAACCAAGATGCAGTTGCATGTACGTACGAATGAGCATGAAAAAAATAATAAAAAACTTGAAGTACCTCCTACGTCTGTCATATTGGATCAGGGAGTTTAATCATAGTTTTGATTTTAAAAATCCCATAGGTTTTGGACTATTAAAGTAATTGGCAACGACGTATGTTTTCTGAGATGATCCATATTAAGTTACAGAAGTTTGCTATTAATATTAAGGAGGACACTAAAAAATTGGCAAACGTTTATACACCACTTGCTAAAAAAACTTTAAAATTCTTGTATTTCGTAGTCCAATACGTTCGGTAAATCTTATTAATCACTTAAACAATAGTTTATGACTATCCGAACTTTTTATTTAGTAAATTTGTGAAAACTTACTGAGACAGAACGTTTTCGATCGTTATGTGCCGATCTTCATCAGTGTCTTCTGCTTGGAAATGTTGGGTCAAGCGGTGGCGGTTTTAAAGGTAGGTTTTCGATAGTATCAAAGAGCATGTGTGATTTGTATTGTGTTTGTTTGTTTAATATGTTTGTATTTTGTATTTGTGTGTATCTGTAAATTTCATATTGTTCTAGTGGGTTGAGATGTGGTCCTTTTTTGTTGATTTGTAGGATTTCTAAATTATGATAAATGTCTGTGTATTTGTGTCATTTAACCACATCTCAACACACTAGAACAATATGAAATTTACAGACACACAAAAACACAAAATACAAACATATTAAACGAACAAACACAATACAAATCACACATACTCTTTGATATTATCGAAAACCTGCCTTTAAAACCGTCATCGCTTGACCCAACATATCCAAGCAGAAGACACTGATGAAGATCTGCACATAGCGATTGAAAACGTTCTGTATCAGTGAGTTTTAACAAATTTACTAAATAAAAAGTTCGGCTAGTCATAAACTATTATTTAAGTGATTAATAACTTAAACATATTTAGTCATGATTAGGGTAATTAATTAAGATTTGGCAATTGGTTTTGTAAAGTTAATATTATTATTATTATTTAATTTTTATATTTTAAAACTATATATGTAATTTATTCCCGACTTGGTACCCATTGTACCTGTTGGAGTGGGTGGGTTTTTTCATGTTTTTATACAATTAAATATGTAAGGGTTTCTAATGGTTATGTTAATAAAATTGTTTTCAAATATTTTTTAATGTTACCCATTTTAGTTGTATATTTATTGTTTCATAATGTGCTGTGTTTATTTGTGAACTAGTGTTATTATTGTTGTTATTTATAATTATGTAGTTATGAATTGTAGGCCTGTAACGTAGCCGCTATTGAAACTTTGCCTGTGTAAGTAAATAGTCGTTCCTGACTCGCAAATCAACCGATTTTACTTAACAATAATCTCTGCGGGTGTAAACATGACTAATGCTTTCCTATATTTGGTTTGTTGTGTTTTCATCACAAAAGGTCAAAAACTCTTTCAAATTGGGAAAATTCGTTTTCGTCCCAACTGATACTTTATAGCCATGGCACTAGCTTTGTCTTCAACTTTGAACATTTCTATATTGTTACCTTGTAAGCCTAGATTCAAAACATTCAAATGTTCAAGCACATTAGCTAAGCAGTTACGCAAAGTCAAGAAATGTCTTTACGGAAATCTGCATATTTGATATCAAAAAGGAAGATTCCGACCACATCCTTAAGCTTTAAAAAACTTTTCAATATACTGCTAAGAGAGCCACTTTTCGACAAGAAAACAATCTAGACTGCAAAGGTCAAGTTTTAATGTAGTTAATAATTAACTACATCGAGAGTTTTTTGCAACATTTCAGCCAATCTCTTGGGTACTGAAGCCACTCAATGAATGCAAAGTTGCGTCCATTTCATGTTAGGAGCTACACATTTGATAGGAGCTTGAAGACCTGTTTTGTACCCAGCTATGGATTTTGGTACATCTATAAATAAACATACACACCAGGTAATGTCATGTTTAGTAAAAAAAACTTTGCATGCAGAGGAAATATAAAATGCTGTTGTATGAAGTAGTTCAAATATAAAAATAAAGTTTTCAAACCTCCGATCTTCTCATAAATAACGAACAAAAACCAGCCTAACGGCTTTCTTTGATATGTCTGTGATCTCGGACACTGCCACAGCGAACGCGATAAATAAATATATTTTAATTTTACTGATATCTCACGTACTCCTAAGACATTGTCAGTGGACTCCTGGGCTCCGCGGACCACCTGTTGGGAGCCATTGATATAGACGATGCAAGAACGACCACACTCTAAGACGGGTTCAGCAAAATATAGACAAATCAAGTACGATGACATTCTAAGCCCCGTCTATTAAAATATAGTGGATGCGAGTACATTGACATTCTAAATCGGATTCACCAAAATGGGGAAGGGGTCAGCAAAATATAGATAAATCAAATACGATGACACTCTAAGCCACGTCTAGTAAAATATAGTGGATGCGAGTACATTGACATTATAAATCGGCTTCAGCAAAATGGAAGCAATTCACGAACGACTACATTTTAAGATGGGGTCAGCAAAATATAGAAAAATCAAGTACGACGACACTCTAGGCCAGGTCTAGTAAAATATAGACGATGCTAGTACACTGACATTCTAAATCGGATTCAGCAAAATGTAGGCAGTGGAAGTGTGAAGACTCTGAGAAGGGATTTAGATAATGCTAAGGCATCCTGGCACAAGGAATAGGAGTGTCGCATACCTGAAGTAGACTGCTTTTAACCTAAGTGGAAACAGGTTTAGCTTTTAGGGATCAACTCCTGGTACAATGACGGGTAATTACAATGTTTTGTAAACACAAGGACTGAAAGCCGGAGCTGCTACCTTTGGTGGTTAATGTATATAAAAGGTTGGACTTGACTTAAGCTGGATTAGTTCGACTGTAAAAACACTTGCGCGGAACGTGAACAAGACTGGGAGTATGAAGACACTTTCAAGTTTTACAATGAAAGTTTCACTTTGTAGGTGTTCTGAATACAAATCTGCTCCTGTCGGTGCATAATAACAGTAGTGTGCTGTATACAAATGTGTTCCTGTCGGTGCATAATAACAGTAGTGTGCTGTATACCAATCTGCTCCTGTTGGTACATAATAGCGGTAGTGTGATGTATACAAATCTCCTCCTGTCGGTGCATAAAAGCGTCAGTGTGCTGTATACAATTCTTCTAATGTCGGTGCATAATAGCGGTAGTGTGCTGTATACATATCTCCTCCTGTCGGTGCATAATAACGGCAGTGTGCTGTATACAAATATTTTCCTGTTGGTACATAATAGAGGTAGTGTGCTATATACAAATGTGCTCCTGTCGGTGCATAATAGCGGTAGTGTGCTGTATAAAAATCTCTTCCTGTCGGTGCATAATAACGGTAGTGTGCTGTATACAGATCTGCTCCTGTAGGTGCATAATAGCGGTAGTATGCTGTATACAAATCTGCTCCTGTCGGTGAATAATATCGGTAGTGTGATGTATACAAATGTGCTCCTGTCGGTGCATAGTAACGTTAGTGTGCTGTATACAAATCTCCTTCTGTCGGTGCATAGGAACGGTGATGTGCTGTATACAAATGTGCTCCTGTATGTGCATAATAGCGGTAGTGTGCTGTATACAAATCTGCTCCGGTCGGTGCATAGTAACGTTAGTGTGCTGTGTAAAAATCTCCTTCTGTCGGTGCATACTAACAGTAGTGTGCTGTATCCAAATCTCCTCCTGTCGGTGCATAATAACGGCAGTGTGCAGTATACAAATGTGCTCCTGTCGGTGCATAATAGCGGTAGTGTACTGTATACAAATGTGCTCTTGTTGGTGCATAATAGCGGTAGTGTGTTGTATACAAATGTGCTCCTGTTGGTGCATCATAGCGGTAGTGTGCTGTATACAAATATGCTCCTGTCGGTGTATAATAACGGTAGTGTTCTGTATAAAAATCTCTTCCTGACGGTGCATGATAACGGTAGTGTGCTGTATACAAATCTCCTCCTGTCGGTGCATAATAACGGCAGTGTGCTGTATACAAATGTGCTCCTGTCGGTGCATAGTAACGGTAGTGTCGGTGCATAACAGCGGTAGTGTACTGTATACAAATGTGCTCCTGTTGGTGCATAATAGTGGTAGTGTGTTGTATACAAATGTGCTTCAGTTGGTGCATCATAGCGGTAGTTTACTGTATACAAATGTGCTAGTGTTGGTGCATAATAACGGTAGTGTTCTGTATACAAATATGCTCCTGTCGGTGCATAATAACGGTAGTGTTCTGTATAAAAATCTCTTCCTGTCGGTGCATGATAACGGTAGTGTGCTGTATACAAATCTCCTCCTGTCGGTGCATAATAACGGCAATGGGCTGTATACAAATCTTTTCCTGTCGGTGCATAATAACAGTAGTGTGCCGTATACAAATCTCCTACTGTCGGTGCATAGTAACGGCAGTGTGCTGTATACAAATGTGCTCCTGTCGGTGCATAGTAACGGTAGTGTCCTGTATACAAATGTGCTCCTGTTGGTGCATAATAACGGTGATGTGCTGTATACAAATGTGCTTCTGTCGGTGCATAGTAACGATAGTGTGCTGTATACAAATCTCCTTGTTGGTGCATAATAACGGTAATGTGCTGTATACAAATGTGCTTCTGTCGGTGCATAATAACGGTAATGTGCTGTATACAAATCTGCTCCAGTCGGTGCATAGTAACGGTAGTGTGCTATACACAAATGTGCTCCTGTCGGTGCATAATAACGGTAGTGTGCTGTATAAAAATCTCTTCCTGTCGGTGCATGATAACAGTAGTGTGTTGTATACAAATCTCCTCCTGTTGGTGCATAGTGACGATAGTGTGCTGTATACAGATCTTTTCCTGTTGGTACATAATAGCGGTAGTGTGCTGTATACAAATATACTACTGTCGGTGCATAGTAACGGTAGTGTCCTGAATACAAAACTGCTCCTGTCGGTGCATAGTGACAATAGTGTGCTGTATACAAATGTGCTCCTGTCGGTGCATAATAGCTGTAGTGTGCTGTATACAATTGTGCTCCTGTCGGTGCATAATAACGGTAGTGTGCTGTATACAAATCTGCTCCTGTTGGTGCATAATAACGGTAGTGTGCTGTATAAAAATTTCTTCCTGTCGGTGCATAATAACGGTAGTGTGCAGTATACAAATGTGCTCCTGTCGGTGCATAATAGCTGTAGTGTGCTGTATACAATTGTGCTCGTTTCGGTGCATAATAACGGAAGTGGCTGTATACAAATGTGCTCATGTCGGTGCATAGTAACTTTAGTGTGCTGTATACAAGTCTCCTTCTGTCGGTGCATAGTAACGGTAGTGTGCTGTATACAAATGTGCTCCTGTCGGTGCATAATAGCGGTAGTGTGCAGTATACAAATGCGCTCCTGTCGGTGCATGATAACGGTAGTGTGCTGTATACAAATGTGCTCCTGTCAGTGCATAATAACGGTAATGTGCTGTATACAAATGTGCTTCTGTCGGTGCATAGTAACGATAGTGTGCTGTATACAAATCTGCTCCTGTTGGTGCATAATAACGGTAATGTGCTGTATACAAATGTGCTTCTGTCGGTGCATAATAACGGTAGTGTGCTGTATACAAATCTGCTCCTGTTGGTGCATAATAACGGTGATGTGCTGTATACAAATGTGCTTCTGTCGGTGCATAGTAACGATAGTGTGCTGTATACAAATCTCCTTGTTGGTGCATAATAACGGTAATGTGCTGTATACAAATGTGCTTCTGTCGGTGCATAATAACGGTAATGTGCTGTATACAAATCTGCTCCTGTCGGTGCATAGTAACGGCAGTGGGCTGTATACAAATCTGCTCCTGTCGGTGCATAATAACGGTAGTATGCTGTATACAAATGTGCTCCTGTCGGAGCATAATAATGGTCGCATTGCTTTAGAAACATTTGTAGTTCCTGTTGGATCAATTCGAACATTGTTGTAACTATATCAATAGTTTAGTTATTGAGAATTCGAAATCTTTGTCTTCCACAAAATTACTGAAAATAGTTTTAAATTTTCATTTCGATTATAATTTACTTGACGTTCAACATTTGGCTTCTGGTTTATTTGGTGTTAAGGGAAACAGCATCAATTTAATTATCCGTGGAATTTTCTTCTCCAAGACAATAGGCGCATGTTTAAACTTATATATGTTTAAACTTTACCAAATTATGACTTGCCCAACTTTTAGTTTCAGTAAATTTATGGAAAATTTCAGGCGATACATTTTTCCACACCACTACGTAATCTTCATGAGTTTATCATTTGAAGATCGTTTATGCAATCGAAAATGTTGTTCAGAAACTTTTTCTCAATTTTGTTTAAATTATAATTTAAATAACCTTCTTTCAAGGTTTATATAAAAAAGAGCATCATACAGAATAATTTCATTTCTTTTATAAACCGTTAAATTTAGATTCAAATTTAATTATTAAATCTCGTTCAAGTCTTGCTAAAAAAGAACTTTGTAGAATCTTTTGACTTTCTTAAACCGTCAATATCTGTTCAAAATCTTACTGGTTTTGTGCAATGAATTTCTTAGAAGATATATTGTATAAAATATTATTTTAAACACTAAATTTAGATCAAATACTTACCAATCATCTTTTCATTATTATACCTACATGATACTGTACAATAATACCAAAGTGAAATAAGAGCTTTCAAGTTTAATGAACATACCGATTATAAGTATTTTTTTCCTAAAAATAAATCTTAATATTGTTGCATGAACATACGTTGCTTTAGAATGACTAATTCTAACAGTGTAGGCCTAATAGTAATTGAAGCTAAATATTAAAGATCACAGAATCCCGTAAATTTACAAACTCCATTCATAACATTTATGACGCCTTCAATTAAAGTGCCCGTAACACGCATTGCTGTCGTGTATGCAAAATTACCGCTTCTTTAATCAGGCGATCTCACTTGATACAAGCTACAAGTGCAAGCACACCATTAACTGGAACAATGGTTAATGGGTGCCAACAACTATTAACTAACAATGATGAACCCATTACCTGTCTTTCCTAGTGGACATGTTTCGAATAGCATATATTGTCAAAAGTTTAAATTATACTCGCACTAGCAAATATGTTTTTATTTAGTTTTAAGAGTATAACTGTATGAAGCAAATGTGGCGTAATGTTTATTTTTAAATAAATAAAACCTCTAAACCACAAATAACATTTATTTAAACCTTATGTACATTTCAATTGCTCAGCAATCATCTTCAGAGGTATTTAAAAAATACAACTGTTGTATTTTTTAAATACCTCTGAAGATAATTGCTGAGCAATTGACATGTACATAAGGTTTAAATAAATGTTATTTGTGGTTTAGAGGTTTTATTTATTTAAAAATAGTTTTAAGAGCATTAAATTATTAATTAATTTTAAACCGTTGGCTTTATTTTTTTCATCATATATATTTATTATTTGTTCTAATTTTTGTTTACAAACATTATAATGGAAATATGTGGTGTATTATAAAACACCAAAAGTGAGTTTTACAATATTATGTTGTAACCAAACTACTGCCAGGAATCAATTAATTTATCGCTATTTTTATTTATAAAGAGCATTTTTTGTATAAACTATTTTGCATTTAAATGTTTAAATCTAACCAAGACCTTGTTTGTTACAGTTTAATGTGTAATAAATTACCGAAATAATCAACTACAGAAAAACACTATTAAATGTATTCTATAAATACAAATATTGCTCATTTTATGATTGTCAAAAGTTAAAATTTTACAATAGCAATTTTTTGTACAATTTAAAAATAATGTATGACATTGTTGCATTGCATTGTTTTAACTCAAGTTTTAAGTGGGATTAAACTTAGAAATGCAACCACTTATTTTTAAATGGCTTTAAGAAATACACCACTTACCTTGTAATTTAGGAACCTTCCACGAAAATATACTTTCTTAAGTTAAGAATTAAAAAGAACACTAATTCTTCTGGCCTTGTCATTTCCTGCTCTTTTCAACCCGAAATATTTTGTAATCGTATTTTAACGTTACACGAACTGTTGTCAATTTCGTACAAGTTACAATTTTAATAAAAACTAAAAATAATAGATCTTTATTTCAACTTTGTTCATATAAGAAAGCCAGCTTATTTCGAACAATTTACACTAAATTTAATTTTTCAACTTGTCCCGACATTGAAACAAACGCACAACTTTATTGTTTTCAAAGGTCCAAATTTAAAAAAAAAACAACATTTTATTTTGAGATTGAAGAAGGAACGTTTCCAACGAAAGGCCAACCGACACTAGGCCCCGCGCCCCCCACCTCCACCATTTTCTCTGCTATATAACGATTGGATAAAGTTATTCAGCTGAGCTTCCTGTATCTGCCACTAGAGGTGAGCACGCGCCACAACGGGACGATGCCATTCATTCGGACCCTGATGTTACGAACGTGTTTACGCTTTGTCATGTAATATTACGTGCAACGTGCGGATGAAAGCAAAATTCACAACTTACATGTTTAGAAATTAAAATGCAGTGCATTTCCCCTGTTTTAGGAGTTAACATGCTCAAGAATAGGCCATACCTAAGTCATATCTACCTTAAGGGTTTACCAGTTGTATGATTTTCCTTTAATCTTACTTTTAATTAAGTAGTCGTCATTTTTATTTCCTTTTTTATAAAATATTTTTTCTAAACAAAAACATTTTTTTTTTTTTGAGGAATATAACATGTAAAGAGTACACAATTTTAAACTACTATGTTTAAAATAAAATTCTTTTATCTTATTTTCAAAATATAATTATTCTTATTTATTTGAAATATATTTGTAAAAGTCAATCTAAATATTGTTTTTAATTATAACTACAAATTTATTTTTTTCCTAGAGGACTATCATTAGGTCAACTATATGTTTTATAATGATAATAACGTATTTGTTTCAGAAGTAGACTATTTATATAGGCCCACATCAGGGGTGGCTGGTGTCTAAAACCTATGGGGGTTGCAGATCGTAAAAGTGTTAGTTTTTATTTAAGGCAAAGAAATCGTAATCATAAAAACTTAAAAGACTACTATAGGGGAAAAAAGGTACTGGTTAATACTTTGTGACATTCTATTAAAAGAAATATGTTGGCATTTTTTATTTTACTTTTACTTATTTGAGACACTTGTTCAAGCCATGGGTGTATTTATTAACAAACCTGTCTCAATTCATTTTTAATTATGAACTTCAACAATCTCGGAGCGGAGTGGAGATGCATCTCTTGGGACGGAACTAATCCTAACCGAACACTCTTGAGGTTGTAGGCCGTTTGCAACGTAAGAAGACTTATTACGACGCTGCATGGCTGTTTTAGTCTGTCTGGACCTTCAAATGATTTTTCACCATTAGGAGTGACGTCACTGGGCGTTGCAGATTTCCCTTGATAATTATATCAAAATAGATGTGTAGCTTTCTCGGCTGACTACACGCCACTGCATCATTAGCATTGTACACAAGCTATCTGTTCCTGTAATAGATAAAGTATGCATTTCAGTTAGTGTTAACCTTTGCATAAAATATTTCTTTTATTCCTTAACTGCTCTTTCAAAAATGTTGTGTAAATATTCATCTGACTTTTCTCCTTTGTACTGTTAAGGCTGTAATAAGCAACAAAATGCATGCCACCCACTTCCTTCAGCAAGGCTTATACCAAAAAACAATCTACTCCACATACTTCTTGGCTATAATATAGTGCACATATAATTTTGAAATCTTTTAATTTCTTCTCTGCAAATTTATTCATTTTTCCCACACCATGCAAAAGTTTTTTGTGACCATCCAAACGTGCTTTAACCCTCTGTAGCCAGGTCTCTATTCCTGGACTGCTCTCTGTTGTTTGCCCGATAATAGACGGTTTTCATTCAGTGGGCCCTCAGTCGAGGCAATTTCACATACGTTTGTTCAACCTTCTTCTTCTCTCTTATTAATCTCTATGTCTCTCAAGATTTGATGTTATAATAGTAACAGACCATGTCAGTCACAGGTCATGTCTAAATACAACATTTACAGCCATATCAGTCCCTGTACTTTGGTCTTAGTAGAGAAGATTATACATAGTGACTGTCTCATATTTCACAATACCAAATCTTTAATGTGAAGTGCACACACAGATCTTCAAAATCTCATGAGCCTTAGCTGGAAAAACCCTATAAAGGTAACTTCCTCATTCGCCAGACAGGCTCACTCCCAAAACCATTTAAAGACATCTACCAAGAAGGCAATACTTGGTGATATTTTAAAGTATAGGCTCTAGAGTCGAAGACTCTTAAACTCTTAGCAGTTAGAGAATGTGGAACCAAACAATATTGAAAGCTTGCAATTTTTGTGTTGTACATCTTGAAGTTTTTAAAATTACTACTATTGGTATCACTTAGCCAAAAGCTACTACTTACTGATATTTTTCAGCAGACACATTTCGACCTTGGTCAGTGCATTGATCAATGTTGTAAGCAACATGCAAGACTGTTGCTCAGGTCTGTTGTATTAGTGTGAGTCTGTTGTGTATTGTTGTTCTGTGTTGTTATTGTTCAGAGTACTTGCTATTATGTGTTCTATTAGATTGTGAGTGTGTTTTGTCTTTCAAAAATTTGTTATTTTTCATGAAGAGCTGGTTGTTAGTCGCTTATTACAATATAGAATTACTTGCGACCAGACATTATATTAGTACAAGTTGTTAAAATTATTTTACACTCAGAGTTAACGTTTTTCTCTAATGACTTCTTCAGAGCCTTCTAAGTCGTTAGATGAAAACTTTACCTCCCAGTATGAGTGGATAATTTTAACAACTTGTAATAATATAATGTCTGGTCGCAAGTCATTTTATATTATAATATGTGTTTCGTCATTTAAAATGCTTTGTGAATGGTTTTTGTGGTGCTGCTAATAGCAGTAATATTGAAAGAATACTTCTGGGTAGTATTAGGGAAACAGAGTTAGGCATTCCAAAGGCTTTTATTCTAAAAGGAACAGTTAAAATACACTTACATGAACTATCAACACCTTTAAAGTACAAAAATCTAATACAATACTCTTTGATTGTACCAGCTCCATTAAAAGTCAAAGCCCTTGGAAAAAGAGGAGTTTATAAGGTACACAACAAGTACAAGTTGATATCTTTAATAACAATGAAAAATAAAAACAATAACAATCTATTGCACAGACTAATAAGTTGAGCAATGTTATATTAAATACAGTGTAACTTAAAAACAAAGTCCTTAATCAAATTTAATAACAGTTAGGGCCTTTAACTATTAAATGTTAGAGGGCCTTTAGGTACTAACAGAGGTTAGTATAAAAATGTTATTAAAGAATTAAGAATGTCCAATAAATAACTGAATAAATATCGGTTAAACAAACAGAATCTTTCCTACAAGAATACTTATAATCTTGTAATACTTACTGGGTCAAATGAGCAAAAAAAGTTTTAAATACATATTTTTTTAAGATAGAAATACTTATGTTTGGGTTCGGGAAATATGCCAGTAAAAAGGCTTATTTTCCTTTTTGATTGAGCTAGTATGTTATGTTTATATAGGACTGAAATTTCTAAAATGAAATTCAAGTAATAATAATTATTATTTATAAAAAGAAATGGTAGCTGAATAAAGAGGAACTAGGTGATGGATATTTTTGTATGATGACTGCAGAGAATTTTAAATAACTAATCAAGGTAATAGAGTAACTGATCTCTATGACTTAAGATATATAATATAAACAATATGAAATCATTTTTATTTAAAAAAATCGGAATATGTTTCTAGACAAATTGAGAAACAATTTAAGAAACTGATGAAAGATTGGTGAATACAAGAATGGTCACTTTAGGTTCTGCATTGAAAATGGCATTAAAATTTATAGCAGATGCAAATTTATAACAGATGTTCAGTATCGTTATTATGAAGATAATAGAGGCTTGAAGAAGAAGAAAGAATAGTAGTAAGAGACATAAAATTGTGTTAGAAATAATGGGCAAAAAATCGAAAATGCTAAAGGTAGAAGGAAAACAAATTTCCTATAGTAAGAGACTTGACCAGCTCATACGCAGTGGCCTACTTGACATTTAAGAGTGGTGAGGGGGTCGCTGACTCAGTGTTAGTCGACCCTCGCTATTATTTGTATTAGTCCATTACAACCACTGTGTCTTGTTTCCCACTGAGCCTATATGCGAGAGATGGGTAGACAACTACTTGGCATTACACAACCTCATGCGCATCTCAAGTCTCTTGCTATATCTTGTGAGCTATAGATTATCAAAAGTGAATCAAACTAAAACTCAAAGTTGGATAGGTTTGCAATGAAGAACTCTCTCTGAATCAGAAATAAATAAATAATTATAATAATAAATTAAGTAATTGTAATATTAAGATGAGTTTGCTACTAATAGTAATAGTAATCACGAGTTTTCTAGTAAGATAAGCATAACTAAATGTGTAAAATAAAACGTATGTACCTTACATCATTTATTTACCCAAGTAAGGTTTTAATATCTATATCATCTACCAATAATGCAGCTAGAAATCCATTTTGGGGTGGTATTGATATTTGAACATATCAGTAGAGTGGCTGTTGAACATTGCAACAACTATTGGAAGCTAACATATACCCCAAAGTGAAATTGTAAAAAGTAAATGCCATTTATTGCTGTCCTAATGTTAAAATCTAAATAAAATTTTGACAAAATGAATTAATTTTTCTTAATTCAAATATTTTCCAAATTTATATACTTGTCAATGAACATGTACAAACTTGTCATCTTTTTCATGACAAACTTAAGTACTTGTACAAGTAGTATTATTTAGAAAATCTAGTTAAAAGCTTGTTCAAAATTATAAGGTCCTAAAGTAAACACTATATTTTGATTTTCAGAAAATATAATTCTATAAAATAACATCTAGTCTTCGAGGATTCTTTTAAAGTTTAAAATCTGCATCCTATGCTACAGCAATTTTCTCATGGATAAAAGTCATAGCTAATGCTCTTCAAAAGCTTTACTCTCAAATGTGAAGCCATTGCTAGACAATATGAGTTTTAATAATTGCTCTAATTTTACTGCAAACATGTTTTATAAAAAAAAACTTAAAGCTATAATACAGTATTTGGATTTATCTAGAGGAGTTTAAAATGTATATGAAATTTTAATTAAATAAATAACCTAGAAACATAAATTTAACTTTTTAGCTCTCTCTCTCTCTCTCTCTCTCTCTCTCTCTCTCTCTCTCTTTAAGTCTAATTTAGTCTAATTCTGACAAGGCTGCCAAATTTAAAGTGAGCAGCAAAAAATTTCAATGGTTTGTATTTAAAAATTAGGAATTAGAAAATAAACAAAAAATTGTTTTTGAAGAAAACATAGAAACAAAGAATTGTTGAGCTCAATTTTTTGTGATTAAACATTGAAGAAAATTTGTTGGCAGCATGAAAGTTTTGTCATAATAAATATTAAATTTGTATATATCTCCAAAAAAAATATCCAAAAACTCGTTAAAGAGTTTGTACGTATTTTAAAGAAGTATTTCTGAATACATCAAGTATTTTTACCTTGTAGAGTTTTTTATTTAGTAATTTCCAATGTTTTAAAGAAGATACACAAAGGTATCTAACATAGATGACTTTTTTTATCTAATTGTAATACCATCACAGGATATTTAACACCACGGCAGCTGAGTGGTCTAGTGGATGGTGAGCATTCAAGCACTCGCCTAAAGATCCTGGTTCTAGCCCAGGTATCAGCAAGGAGTTTGTGCTTTCAGCCCCACATATGGTAAGAGCCTATTAAAATGTAAATTTAGGGTAATAATGTTCAGCTGAACAGTCAGTCAACTCAGCCATGCATAAATATTTTGCATTCTTGGCATTCTATCCACAGAACAGAAATTTTGCACTACACCTAATAAAAAGTATGGTTAATATTCTAAGTGTAAACTATATCAGTTAATTATTTTTTTTATACTGTTAAATTATCAAAATACTATACAAACTATTATTTGAGCTTAACAAACATTTTAAAGCTAATATTAATGATTTTAGTCATTCTATTGTTTAACTAGTGTTATTAACAATGTGTAACATGAATATATCTATCTTTCTTAAAATAATGTCTTCAATTATTAAAGCTAATAAACATTTTACATAATTGTATGATAATGACTGAAGCTTTAGTATATGCTATGAGACTTATAGGATACTATAAACAGGAACTCTGCAATTACCTACAGCTTTTTAGAGACAAAGGTACCGACACAACATCAAACACAGACCCATCTTTGTTTTCTAAAACAGTTTCTCTGTCACAATATTGCCATCTGAAAAAAAGTAAGGCATCTTATTACAAGAAAATGTGAAATTTTCAATAGATGACTAACTACCGATCAAAATTTAACTCAGGTTTTTAATGCTGTTTTTATTTTTATTTTTAAAAGAAAGAAATATATTGTAATAAAATATCTGTTTATGTAATATCAATACAAAAAATTAAATTTAAATCACATCAAATGGATTTTGTTTTATGTAAGCCTTCAATCGTATATATCACAGTCTGTTGAGTATTAAACTATACAAGAAACTAGAGATATCAGACTTATAAAAATTAATTATAAACTACTAGGTTACTCAAAAACCGACTGAGCTTCAAATAAATTTTACTGGTTTAGTTTATGTAGGATCATAATTTTATTGGCCAAATTCTAAACTAAAACAAAATACTCTAAATATTCAGTATCATTATAAACTTAATGGCAAATTTGTTGAAATTATCAATAACTATTTACAGCTTACCTGTTGCCATGCAGGTCAGCAATTGTAACAGAGTCAATATAAATAAAATCATTAGTGACAGAAATATTCTGTGCACTTTCAGGACTTTGAAATGCTAAAGAACGGTAACTGAGGTGTGCTTGTAGTGTTGGCGTTAATAATGTGCTTATAGAGCCATATAGGGCTGTAGCCAGTGCTTGAAATGCTAAGCCGCCTTCTACTGCGTCAGAGAATCTACACAAAAATAAAACATTCTAGTATCAATATAGATAATATACACTTTTAAATCCTATAAATTCTTGCCTATATATGTAACAACATATATATATATATATATATATATATATATATATATATATATATATATATATATATACATACAGTAAACTCCCGATTATCCGTGGGCGAATTAACCGGTTTGCGGATTATCCGGGGTCTGCCATTGTTTTACAAATATCCAATTTTTATTCCAATCAGATTCATGTGTTTAAATTTCCAAACGGTGAATTACGACGTAATTACATTTAAGGCTTAATAGAAGGTAAGATGAAGGGAATAGATATGTAAATATGTACATAGTAATTTTTACATTGAAAGAGAAGCATCCCGATGCGGGCCAGCGAAATAAAGGGGGCGAGCAGACTACCGTATCTGAGAGAGAATAACAAAATGCTTGGACGCCCGAAAACCTAATGTGTATCATAAGATTGTAAACAAATGTCAGCTAATCTCGGCTATAAATAGTCTAGGACGTGACATATGCATTATCCATGTCTGTCGATCTTATATTATCGATCTTTATGGCTTTGTGACACAAGTAGACACTGTGCGACAAAATGGCTCTCAAGAAACTTAGATCGCACACTAAAGCTAAATCAATGCTCACAAAAAACAGACGAAAGTGAAAGATTTTTCGTTAAAAAGTGAAATTATTATGTGTAAAGGAAATTACATATGTACATACATACTTACTTTTGACATATACTTATGTACGTATTGTAAATAGTTAGACATATTAATGTACATGTTATAATCCGTCAAATACATCAACATTTTAAATTATTTTCTGTATTTATTTTGTCCTCTTTGTCAACTTATAAGACAACTTATATTTATTTTATTTTATTTCATTCTCTCATATTTCTTTTTGTGTTTTCTCCTTTGATTGACAAAGACTACTGTGTGGTTGAAATATATAGCATTGGTTAAGTGCTTTTATGTGTTTCTATTTCAAGACTACAGAGTGGGCTCTTACCAAGGTAAGTCTGTCAGTCTACTAGTCCAAAAAATCTAAATAATCTTTACCAACCAAAACTAACCTATATATATATATATATATATATATATATATATATATATATATATATATATATATATATATATATATAAGTTGCTTTATGTAATCATCTTGAATTCACTGATTAAACTATAATTAGTGGTACCTCTGAATAATGAACCCCCAGCTAATGAAATCCTCTACATAACAAATGTTGTCCTTGTCCTATGACATTTTTCAAATTACACTATTAATTTACCTCTATGTAACATATTTCGGACCTCTCAATAACGAAGTTTTTTCTTCACTTCAACTGAAGAAATGTAGTGTTGTATATGCAGCTCAAAATGTTTAAATTGTTAAACTGTTTTCAGCAGATAGGTGATTCAGGTAGAAGATAAGGTAGCACACTGGTAGTAGGTGAAACACATCTTGGCAATTGACTGCATGTTAGTAGAAATAGAATTCTAAGTAGTCTGCATTTACAGATACTTGCCTACATTACTTTCCCATCCTTCCACCATTTTCTTTTCTCAGTCATTTCAATTGTGCTAGCTCAGTTATTCAATTTTATTTGTGCTGTCAGTTTGTCGTGCTGTGAAAAATGTCTAAAATAAAGTGTTACAGAAAAGTGAATGTTAAAGAGAGGTGGATAAGGATGTAAAAATGTTCGACGTTGTGAAAGAAATCAGTATACCTTCGAGTTCGCTATCGACTATTCTAAAAAACTGGGATCAGATTCTAAAACAATGTGTTGCTTATGATTTTCAAAGAAAGAAAATGAAACTTTGTACATGTGACGATATTGATAACGTGATGATTAAATGGGTTATGGTAATGCATGAGAAAAATCTTTCATTGTCAGGAAAACTTATTTTAAAAAAGGTTTTGGAATTTCCAGTACTGTATCATTAGGACACAGTGGCTTTAATGCAAGTAACAGTTAAATAGAAAATTTTAAAATAACATCGTTCAAAAAGTAATTTCAGAAGGAAGTGCTAGTGTTGATATCACCACTTGTGAATTTTGGAAGGAAAATGTGTTGAAAAAAGTTTTAAATGATTATTAACTGAAAAACCTTTTCAATGCTGATGAAACCAGTCTGTTTTTTAAATGAGACACTAAACAAGACACTAACTTTTAAAACTTTGTTTTGGAGGAAGAGGAAGCAAAGAAAGAATCACTGTATTAGTAGCACCTAACACATTAAAGACAGAAAAACTCAAATTGCTTGTGATTGGCAAAAGCAAATCTCTGAAATGTTTCCAATCCATCAAGTATTTAGAATTTGACTACACATTTAATATAAAGACGCGGATGATGAGCAAAATTTTCATATAATAGAGGTTGAAGTGAGAAAACCAAATCTCCAAAAAGAAAAAGAAAATAGCACTTTTTATCAACTACTGCTCTCCTCATCCGCATAACATCAATTGGAAACTGAAGAGTGTCAATGTGGTTTTTCCCACCAAATGTTCCATCGAAACTTCAACCACTAGATCAGGAAATAATGAAAAATCTAAATCTTCACTACAGAAAAAGAATTTTTGTAAAAGATTATGACTACAATTGAGAACAATGAAATCGTACCCAAAAAGTTAATCTAAGGGCAAAAGTTTCTAAGGACATTGTTGAATGGGAAAACGTCTGGACGAATGACATGAAGAAAACAACAGTTGTTAATGTTTCCAAAGCTAGATTTAATTTAGTCACACATGAACAAGACAGTGAGGACAACATGACTTTTTAAGTGAATTAAAAAGGTAATGGAATTTTCTGAAAAGTTCAGGGAAATGACGTTCCCCTTGAAGATTTTATTTGCGCGGATGAAGATGTGGATGTTTTCAATTTTCCAGACAACGAAGACATACTTTAAAGCATACAAATGACAAGCTCAAATGAACTTTTGGAAGGTGATGACTACGACTGTGGCGATGATTGTGATGAACCTGAAGAGAAAAACCCTACGGATCATAAAGTTTTACAAGCTTTTAAAATCATCAGGTGAGGATTTCAACTGAAAGATGGTGTACAGACAACATTCTTGACTCTCTAAATAAATGTCATACATTCATTGAACATTCAAGTGCTTTATTCAAAGGCAAACCACAACAAAAAATTACTCCCTTTTCAAGTAAACCTGAAGACTAGAAACAATTTTAAAAGTACCTTTACGAAATTATTTGCAGTATTATTTTATGTTTAATTTAATAGTTTTTTCTCCAGATACAGTCTTTGAGTATAAAACAGTTTGCGTTATTTGAAATTGAAATTGTGGTTATAAAGTATTCAAACAAAATTTGCAGAGATAGTTCATAAATTACGGTACTGAGTGTACTTTAAATAAATTCCCCTACGTGCAAAGACATGCTTCCTGAAAATGAATTGGTCAGTGCACTTATTTATTACAATATGTTAACAGTAACTTTTCATAAGCATTAAATAACTTATCATAATAGCCTATACAGAGTTGACCCTATGAAAAATATTCAATATGGATATCTAATACGGTACAATCAAGAACATTCTGGACACATTCTTAAAGCATGTTTTGATGTTCAACAGCTTGAATTTTTAAATAAGTCGAGACAATATAAAACATTATCCAATATTAATATTTACATCCTAACCTATCTACGCTCATGGCATACTGTTTTCCTTTTATTACCACCCGCAATTTTAAAAGATTAGTAAGATAAGGTGGGAGTCTTTTTGACAAGAGAATTTCTCAATAATGAATACCTACTGTGTATATATAAAGTTATTATTATTACTTGTAAATAATTTTTCCGCCACTAAGTGCCATAATTTTACCTTTTGTGATGAGGCACCTTTGGGTCATTTGACCATTTTCGAATCACTCTGAGATAGTCACATTGAGTAATCACATTATGTTACTAGGTCAAGAAGGAGAAATGGATTGAAATTTGTTTAATTAATAGAAGGTTCAACATTTAACTTGAACTTTCTAATAATTAATTCATAATTATGTAGAATTAATCCTTGGCTTTTGCTGATTGAAGCTAACTTTGGACACCTCAAAGATCCAGCTCTAGTCACAATAATTTTAAAATGTATAAAACAACTTATAACTTAAAACCAATATCTTTACAAAGTCAAAATCTTAAATGTCTTGAGATTAACAATGTCTAAAATCTCTAAACACTTGTAAATATTTACTGGTTTAGTGAACACTAGTAGCTCACGTGAAGATGGAATCAACAAATATATATAAATTCTATTTGTAAAACATTTTGTTAATATCCTACTCAATTATTATATTGAACCATGATTTGTTCAATCATAGACTTTAATGGTTTTGTAAAAATGCCTGATAACAAATAACAATTTTTAACATTTGTTGATTCCATCTTCGCGTGAGCTACTAGTAATCACTTACAACTTTTTAAAAAAATGTTTCAACTTGCCTATAGTAGCACTTACTTTTTTTTGTTGTTGAGGACGGCAATTTCGAAAGATGTGTCCCTTTGTCAACTCAGACCGTAACAAAAACATTTTTTTAAAAAGTTGTAAGTAACAATTTTTAGCCATATAATCTTTTTTTAAAGAGTTTAGAACTCATGGTAAACAAAAATTTATTACTAAACACGTTTAAATGTTTTAAACTTGCCTATAGTAGCACTTACTTTGCTTGTTGAGGACGGCCGTTTCGGGAGATGTGTCCCTTTGTCAACTCAGACCGTAACTCGCGTTATAACCTAACCTAACCTAATGATAACCTAACCTAACCATAACTCAGACCTTTGAATTGACAAAGGGACACATCTCCCGAAACGGCCGTCCTCAACAAGCAAAGTAAGTGCTACTATAGGCAAGTTTAAAACATTTAAAAGTTTTTAGTGATTACTAGTAGCTCATGCGAAGATGGAATCAACAAATGTTAAAAATTTATTTTATGATGATTAGACTACTTGTACAGGGACTTTGCTTTAATGCTTAAAACAAATTCAAGCTTGTCATTAACTGTGGCACCGGTAGTCTAGCCTTTCTCTTTATGAGTTGCTTACAAATATTTTAATGCTATATATCAACACCTTTTAGATCAAGGACTTTTAAAAACTCACTCGCAATAAAGTTGAAAACTGGTGAAGTTATCTCCATGCTGTAATGAAAGCTGGAGATATCCTCGAGTTCTTGGAGTTTTCTGTGACAAAACCACTGTAGCTTGCAGCTGTTCCCCTGAAGGAAAAGAGAGACATAGAGAAATTACAAAAGGCATTTATAATGAATGTTCTTCAAAAATATTAAGGACATTAATAACTAAAATGACATACAAACAACTTTCTCAATAGTATTGAATGAAATCTAAGTAGATTATCTAACAATAGAAAATGTGATCGGAAAAGTATTTTATCTCTTCCCACAACTCATAGTCACATTATCGTCATCATTAAAGAACTCCTAGTGTTGTAAAATAAAAAACAGAGTAAAATATTGTACACATCAAAAATAAAAATATACTCAATCCTAACAGTAGAAAATTGGCAAATGATTGGCCTGTTTTGAGATAAAATGACTTCTTCAAAATTGCTCTTAACACACATTTTTCGAAGAAACTTTTACAACTTTTTTGGTGGAGCCTAACTTTTTACAAAAGGCCTTGCAAACATTTTTGCTCTAAGCCTTGCATTTGCTAAGGATGATTCTACAAAAATGTATAAATATATTTCTTTCATTCTTCAAGTTTAAAACACATACTAGTCGCCAGGAGATTGTTCATTAATTTTATGTAACATTGAGCTTTATATATACAGGTGTTGTAACTTTGCTACTTCTGAATTACCAGTGTGTTAGTCAAAAGTAAAATAAAATTTGGTTGACCACTGTATCATTGAGTTCTGTTGAAGGAGTTTAGAAGTAATTAGACTACTTTTCAGCAGAATAAACTGATAACTTTCAGCAGAGTAAACACTTCAAATTTTGTAGACTAAAAGCTAGTGATTGGGGAATTATAAAATCGTTTGTCTTCTAAAGAACTCTAAAATATTTTATTTAATTAAATTTTTATTTTAAAAAAAGTTTTATTTTTGTAAATATTTTATATAATTTATTTTGATCTGGAAACTCCATAGTTTTGCTATCTAATCAGATCACAGTTAATAAATATAAAAACCTGGACTTTCAACTTTGATCCCCAAAGTCATACTTGCAGTAAACAAGGAATGACAATCCTTCTATCATATTACTGACAGCTATAATGGATGCATCAGTTTAATAACTGATGCACCAGTATAGAAGGAAGGGAGGGGATGAAAGAGATGAAGTACATAGGAGTCAAAGAGGGAGTGCAGTTTGACCAGTCGAAGTGGGAGTTCAATGACCCAGAGGAAGGGTCAAGCATGGGAGTCAGAGAGAGTAGCAGGTCAAGGAGTTTGGAGAGGAGTTCAACCCTGGAATCCAGAGAGGAGAGCATAAAGTTTCGCACCCATCGATCGCAACAAGAACACAGAGGAACTGTATTGTGTGTGTGTGTATTAGATAATAAAAACTTCTTTCATTATCAACCCTTATGACTGTAAAACCATTACAACTCACCAGGGTTCATATGTAACCTAGTATTAGTCTTGCGATGGTCGTTGTTACAGTTGATTATTCTTAAAAAGCTAAATCTTAATATACATAATTAAGCTTTTAATTTCATTTTAAAATGATTACCCTTAGTTTAATCATAATTAACCATTAATTATTATCGTAATTTAATGGATAATTTACATCATATTTCAATTTCAGTTTATTAGGATGGTTAAATAAACAAACTCATTTCTTAAATTTAAAAATGTTATCTATTAATATGATTATTCAAAGTAGATATAACTCAAATTAATCTATTTTGATTGTACTTATAATAAAAAAATACTTTTATTTTTAATAATAAGTTCTCTAATTACTTAAATAATTTTCCCTTTTGAGGCTTCTTTGGTGAAAATTCTTATTCTGATATCAATTAAACGTATGCTATTACGATCTCTAGGACGTTGTAATTGTTAGAATCCTCTTTGCTGTTGAAAATTACTGATGAAGTAACAAAATATAAAAATATAATTTTGATATTATTTGATAAATTTTGATCAAGTATTTAAAATAACTAAGCAATAGATTTAATTATTCTGTTTTTATGATTATTAAAAGAAAACAAAATTTAATAGCAAGTATCTACTTATGTAATCGAAAAGGTTGTAATCATCTTCCCAGGAGTTGCAAAAAAGGAAGGTCATCTTCTGAGGTTGTTTGGTGGGTTTGCTTGGATTGCCCATGCCAACATTTAAACGCCATGCCGTATAGATTTTTTATAATCGAACAATAACTTTTGCCGAACTACCTTTTGACCTACCTTTTCAATAACTTAACACCAGTACTTTACTTCATAAACTCCCTGGTTACTTTCTTATATTCTAAATTTCTCTTTAATACTTCAAGATTACATTAATAAAATATTCCTCTTTCTACTTCGCAATAACAAATACCACAAATTCTATTTCTATTTCCCCTTATTAACAAATAGCAATTCAACAACCACTTATGCCCCTTGAGGACTTTTTTGATACATTCAACACCTTTCGAGGTTAAAAACTTAGTCCTCTTTTTTTTGTTTTTTTCTTGGACTTCCTGAACATTCTTCTTGCCCCCTTAAGATGTTTCATCCAACCATAATTCAAATTCTAAACTTTGAATCAGTATAATAATTTTTCCACAGATTCTCTATTTTAAATTTGTCAATTATTAGAATGTATTCACCCTATTTTAACAAGGTTTTGATACTAACAAATGTTAAACTTTCTCATCTTTAACAGTTACATTTCTGTAGAAAATAGGTACCCTTGTATCCCCAGTGCGTCCCACACAGTATGTAAACTACTGATTTATGGTGTTAAGCTGACATTTAACTAGTTATGTCTTCTTTATCAACTTTTTCTATACAATTTCTTGCTTTAAACATATATTTCATATATTTGGAAATCTGTGTACTTCTTTGTCATCCATTTGTATGAATATTTTATCACTGTTTTTTCTAATTCAATTATTTTTTCTATAGTTTCATTTTTCAGTTAATTCTTTATGTTCTTTCCCTTGTTGTTATGTAGGTTATCATTGCTCTATTGGCTTTGAACTTGATTCATTCTTATTAAGTAAGACCTATGTGTGTATGTGTGTATATATATAAGTCTCTAAATTAGAGATTAAAAAAACAATAAAGCAGACACATACCGTATTTAAATACAATTACAAGAAATAAATACTGTAGTGGAATAAAAATGAAGCAAGTAAAAATGATATTTAGAGGGAAAAAGTTATTCAAATTTCTAAAAGAAATGAGAGGTTAGACAATTTTCAAACACAAATATAAATGAAGAAATCATAGTTTTAAATATCTTTTTTTTAAAAAAAATAACTTAACAATTAATAATTCAGTCGCTACTGTACCGGCAAAAGTCATTTCAAATATATTCAATGTTTTAAATGAATTCTGGGCAGCAATACATTATCTTATCATTAAATATTTAATATTTTGATTTCCCTGACAATGGCAAATGAAAAAATGACAGATATTTAAAAATCTCAAAACTTCAAACATAATATAACAATTCTATTAAGCTAGACTTACCACAATATGGAAAAGAATCTCTGGTGACTAGATACAAGGGACCTTTGGCATCATTCTTGTCTGAATTATATCCCATTATTCCACAACTGTTACCTATAATATGTTTGATATTATTTTTTTATATGAGGTTAGTTTCAACATTAATCTGTTTATTATCTTCTTTTAATATTTTAATGAGAGGAAGAATTCGATAATTTTCATCAAGCATGTAAAATAAACATTAATCAACATATTCCACTGTTAGTTACATATTTTGTTTTATAATCTAAAATTTTAAAAGTTTAAATTTAATATAATTTAGTAAATTTTAAATCTAATTTATACATTTTATATAATCTAATAGTGTATTTAATCTAATTTGTTTACCCAATATAAATTAGGTTGCACTATGTAGTTTATTTCTATATACCTCGTATTTGGAATTTTTGTTCATGTTTTGTTGTATGCTGTATTGTAGTTAATTTTCAATTTTAAATGCTTCCCTGTAGCTTGTTTTTTTCAATATTTGGGGATTTTATTTGAGGATTGTATGTGTATGTCTGAGTGAGATAAATTTCTTCTTTCCTTGTTTTGTTGTATTTTATAAATTTTTATATTTTATACTATAGTTTACCAATTATTGTGTTACTATATGCATTGCTATTACTCGCATATTGTTTACAAAATTTAAGGTTCCGTCTGTTTCAAATTCAGAGGTGAAATGAAGCTTTGGATGTATTTTGTTTATGTATAATGAGAGTTTTATATATTGATGAATATTGTCCTTTTTTTTAGTGTGAGGATGTCTTAAACATATCTTTAACAAGAAATTAATTTGTGTATGTATGCTGTTTGAGAGGATCTGTATTTATTCAGTGTTCTGTAGGAATATTTCACTGAGGTTGCTGATTGGACTTCCCATGAGTAAGCCTTGAAGGTAAAATAGTCCTGGCTTGGATATTGGCCAAAGTTTCTATGATAGGGGTTTGTGGTACATTGTCAACATGACCAAAATCCTTTCCATAATGTTTTATAAACAAGGTTGCTTCTCTAAAACAAACTTCCTCTCTTCTATGATAACAGATATATTACTATAAATTCATTATCACAAAAAAGTAACTGTGTTAAAATTGGATCTTATCTGGCTAAAAACATACAACAGTTGATTACATCCAACCTAAGTTGCATGATTTTAAAATTTATTTTATTATATGATTAAAATTAAATTTTTGAATGAAACATTCAATTTACCTATACAGTGATTATGAATATTTAAAACACATCTATATTTTTAAAATAATATTAACAAAGATGAAGATTAACTTACCTGTACTGTTGGAGTCACATTTGGTAGGAAAGCATTCTCCATCTAAAAAACTGTCATGTCCAACTTCACAACGAAACGCAAAAAACTGGCAACTACTTGTTAAACTCTCAAGAAATAATTGAAAAGCTCGGGCATGGTTACATACAACACTCGAATTTATTACTCCCTCTAAAAATAACACAGTGAAATATTAGATAATTTCATGGTAACACAAAATTTAGTAATATATAATATGTTATTATTAACCACTTTTAGTATCACTTGGCAAAAAACCACGACTTACTGATATTTTTTAGCAGACAAGTTTTGTGCTAGATCAGTGCATTTTTCCATGTTTTGAGTATTGTATGTGACTCACAGCATTGAACAATGCACTTATCTAGTGTGAAGCACATCCACTGAAAAATATCAGTAAGTAGTGATTTTTGCCAAGTGATACTAAAGGTAGTTATTCAAATAACCTCACAATGTAACACACAAGAACTACAATTTTTTAATTTTTTCCATTGATTCGATTTTTAATAAGGCCAACTAATATTTATTACATTATTTGGTGAAGCTAAAATTTGCCTAAGCAATCAATAATAGTGATGACTACTCACCAAAATGACTGACAAGCAAAGAGGCTCTCACTTGAGCACAACCTGGTTGGTTATGCCCACCATTAGGAAAATAATCCACATGTCCAAGTGGTTTGAACAGTCCAAAGCCATTTGACCAAAATCTAGCAGCATCAGTGTGAATTACATCTACAAACTGAGCATCCTCTTTATTAAGCGGTGGAAGAGATGCAGCTAGATTTTCTCTGAATAATGGTGAAGCTGGATCTAGGCCTTAAATCACAGGATGGTGCTTCAACATAACAATGTAATGCTTTATAAAATATGGAGTACTGTCAACTAGAGTACAATAGATTCAACTGTTTATTAAAAGTTAAATTGTGTTTGTCTGAAACATGTTATATAAATTTTTAAAGACTTTCCATTTGTAATTTATTTTTATATAATACAAAAAAATATTTGAATTTTGTTAACCCATAATGTTATAGACTCAATTATCTTTTTCTAAACCTATGACTAAAAACCACTTTTTTAAATTTTAATAAGAAATGCGCTTTTCTAACCTTCATTTTCTACACTTTTGATTAAATTTGATCTATGCTTTACTGCATTAACTAACATTATTTTAACTATCAAATATGTAAATGTTTCTAAAATTGTTTAATGTTATAAAGTTTTTTTGAATTATACACAAGTTGTGACTAAAGCAAACTTGAAACCATTTACTTTAACTGAGATTTCTTTCACGTTTTACAACTTTGCTTTTAAAAATAGTAAGTTAATCTTGTTGGCTTTCCTGTTACTTATCCTTTACAACCTAATGCACGTAAAGTATTATTAATAAGCCATGACTAACTTAATAGTAATTCATTCAAAACAGTAAAGAATTTTTTTCTCAAAACTAACCAATGTAATACAAATTATTTAAAATTACCAGTGATTCGTCCAACAAATATCCCCTTTTGTTGCACAGCTCTTCCTGCAAACCCTGCGACATGGGCACCTAAACTAAAACCTATGATATGGATTGATTCTGCTGTTGCTCCAAGTGAAGTCATATCTATTAAAAGTAATGCCAACTGTCGACCAATCAATTGAGTATTAGCTGCAGCTACTGGGTAAGATGGTCCTGCAGCACCTTTCTCCCAGTCAATAATGATTACATTCATCTTTTCCTGATAGACAGACACAAAAATTATAATTTTACGATTTTTTGTAGTTTACATGCACAAAATCTATTATCTTTCAGATGATTTTATATTATTTATTTAACTACCTCTAAATTTTGTTAACAAATATTCTCAAACTAATTACTGTTCTTTTTAAATTCTGAGAACAAAATTTCAAACTTGTTCCTTAGTTAGTCTATGGAATCTATAGACGGTAGGAGTTAGATTGGCCTATTCTTCTGTTTCTAATATCAACATCAATATTTTCTTGTGATAAATTACTTTATTATAATAAAATTTTTGTTGCCATATTCTTAAATAGACATATTTTAAGGTAATAAACTTTGTTGCAATTTTGTTTTTTTCTTATTTATTTTGTATATTTTTGTTTTCTATTGTTAGATTAACCATCACTATTTTAAACACCAGTAGTGTAAAAAAAATAAGAACTTACATCAAATTTCACTGATATGCTTAAGCAATTTGTTACAGGTCATAATGGAAAACAAATTGTTTACTAAGTTACTTAGAGTGTAAAACAATGCTCACTAAGTGCATTGAGTGGTTTAAAATGAAAAAATAATTACACTTTTTATATTAACTTGGCAAAAAAACTACTACTTACTGATTTATTCAGCAGACATGTTTCCTGCTAAGTGACAACTTTTCAGTAATTCACAGCATTGAAAAATGCGCTGACCTAGTGTGAAACGTGTTTTCTGAATAAATCGGTAATTAGTAGTTTTTTGCCAAGTTAATACAATAAAGTGTAATTTATACAAAAAATCTCAAGATGTACAACACAAAAACTGCAAGAAAAAATAATCTAATCTGACACCGGAAATACAACTCTGTAAAATACAGGAAGATTGCCACACTGGAAGTTCATGCTGAAAAGAAATAAACAAAAATTACTAAACCTTTTGCCTAAATACATACTTTAGAACCATAAGCTAATAGATATTTATGCTTACTTATATATTTTATTTGTTTTCTTCTGCTTTTTCTGTATTTATTTATTACAAAATGTTTTTCATTAGAAACATCTATAATTTATGTTTTGTACGAAAATTAGAGTCTACTAAACTTTATTTTAGGTAAAGGCTACATTTTCAAGATATTTCTATCATCCATGTATTTGCTTAGCCGTGATTCCGGTGGAGATAGATCGTCAAAGTTTTACTAAGTTTATTCTTTTTAAGATATCAATTTAAACTTGATATCCATATATTAACCTATTATATCATTTTTTATTAACTTTTTTTATACCTTCCAGTATTGAGAAATGAGGTTAATGTTTGTCACATATAAACCAAGCCTACCAAATCAAAAACACTATACAAAGAATATACACAAGTGAATACAAACTGGCTCAAGTTAATTTTTTTTTTTTTATTGAAATAAGAATACTTTAAAACAAACTAGATCAACATTATCAATTTTAATAAATAAAATAAAACAATAATATATAATAAATTAATAAATGACACCTGAAATTAATACTCAAATGGGGGGATAGTTTATAATAATTGTATTTTTTACATTTGCATTCTTACCAAATTTAGTAATGCTGTTGCAAGACTTTGGGCACCTCTTTCTTTTCCACTTCCTTTGAACCCATGAGCTATAATCTTGGATGGAATAGAAGGATCAAAATTTGAATTAACAATAGATTGCCTTTTGTCTCCATATGTAAGTAACTCGGGAAATGATGTATTGGAATATGTATACAACCAGAACTTTGTATCCACAGTGTCTGGAGATTGCGGGGATTTCTTCAATGGAGAATGTTTTGCTCGAGGAAAACAGCCAACCATGTCTAATGAATGCATGTACATTGATCAATCTCTTTGTATACTTATCAATCTATTAATTAGAAATGATTGCATAATATAGTATGAAATCTTCTTATTAATTATCTGATACACACATAATTGCTCAATATTATGTTTTTGTCTCTACATATAAAAAGTTGTACTAGGCATAAATTTATATTAAACATGCAACAAATAGATATTTCATTTTTATTGCATATCATAAACACAAACTAATTCCTATCTGTAGAAAGACTTATTTTAAATAGGTCTGTGTGTGTGTGTGTGTGTGTGTGTGTGTGTGCGCGCATGTGTGTGTGTGTATGTGTGCGCATGTGTGTGTGTGTGTGTGTGTGTGTGTGTGTGTGTGTGTGTGTGTGTGTGTGTGTGTGTGTGTGTGTGTGTGTGTGTGTGTATGAGTGAGTGAGTAATTGTTGATTTAATTTATTTTTGTTATTTTTATAATTACTGAACATAACAAAATTTTATTAACTTATTATTCTAACTATTGTTTCAACACTTCATTCCACTTTAAAAAATATACCCATTCATAAATGTAGCATTTATATTTTCTTGTAAGACAATGGTTGTTTTAGGAGATGTGTAAAATTTTCAACTCAGGTCATAGTAAGACCCATATTAAAAACTTTATTAATGTCCTTCACAAGAACAGAAGAACTCCTGGGGTACAGAATATCTTTCAATTAATAAGAATGGAGGATTCACACTTTCTCTTTCTTATGCAATATTATCATTTACTTATTCATAAACAGCTGTACGCTTTAATGATGCACTGTACAAGGTTATTTATATAACATGCTATACCAGTTTTGGAACAAAGGATGTTGTGTAATCTAATGAACACCAAAGTGAATGCTTGTTAAATCATTCATAATGTCATTCTTCAAGTTTTTCATGAACATTTTTGTTTTACTCAACTTTTAATTTATTTCACCTTATGTTTTATATATGTGTGTGTGTGTGTGTGTGTGTGTGTATTTATTTATTTATTTATTCATATATCAATTTCAATAACAAATATAGAACACTGCATTAAGAATTACAAAAAATAAAATCAATAGTAATTTTGGTTTTTTGTGTGTTAATTATGCTCATAAACATACAGTCTTTAGTGAGCAATTTGCATATGTATTTGTTCTGCTATTTTCAGGTGTATTTCATTACAAGTGTTGTAATACTAATTATTACTAGCTCAGATTCTTACCATAACAAATTTCTTGCCTTGAACGTCTTCTCTCTAAAACACGTTCCTGCCTTCGATTGAAGTGATCTCTTATCACTGCCCCCATAATAGCTGCCCTTTTACCCAGTTTTGTGACAGTCTCTCCATCTAAGAAAAATAAATTCATGTACAAAGTGTTTGTAAATTCGTGCCATATAAGACTTTGATATTAATTTTTATAGACTTACCATATCTTTTTGTCCATTATTCTGTTTACTTCATACATTTTTTTTACTCTTGTTTTGTTTTTTTAAATTTGGTTATAATATAAATGTGGTTGTTTAAAAATTAAAAACTTGACAGAACAAGTAAAAAAACCTTTAAAATCGGTCATATATTTTGTAGTCTTGTTTTTAGTATGTACATGATTTTTTAAATACAAAACAACAATACAAAAACCAGGGGTGGCGGGAGGGCATTACCATACTCCTTGTTACAAAAAATCTTTTAATCTTCAATAGTTTTTTTTTTTAATTTAAATTATCCAGTGCGTTACAAATTTAATATATTGTTTTAAACTCTCAATAAAAATTTTCGTATATTGTTCTGTAAGTTAGTTTCATATCAAAAACGTTTACAGTAAACTGAGAGCTATTAATAAATAAGCATATACTTTTTTTAAATGTTTGTAGCTTTGTTTGGAGATGGTTTCATACATGAGAAATATAACTTTTGAGACGTTTTAAATTGGCTGTTATGGCTTATACCCGCAAGAGGATAACAGAGGATAAAGTTTTTAGAAAACATTCAAAAAAGACTTTAAACCTGATATTTCTTCATAATTTGTGAAAATGAAAAGTTAAGATATTGTTATTTCTCTACAAGTCTTCAACCTGATTTCAAAAATACCACACTGTGCATGTACTAAATTATATTGGTTTATTGAGAATTCTTTTAATCTGAAAAATATTTTGGTCATATTTAACAAATTTTATTTTCTTAGTTTTTTTACTTGTGTATAGTTTTAATTTTCGAAATTGTCATTTAATTTTCAAAATTTTACTTTATGAATTAGTTCTTAGTCACCAGAATGTCAATAGCCAGATCACCCCATAAAAATGTTTTCCCTGTGATTCATATGAAAATTGCTAAAATTACAAAAGATGATACAACCTTTTTTCAATTTTATAAAATTTAACTTCGAATATGAAGGAAGTAGTAATTTTTGCACAAGGTAAAACTCAGATGTACTAAAAATATGTATTTAAACTAATATCAAATGAGGAAATATTTTTAAACACAAATTATTAAAGCATTAAAGTTTATAAGTTCGTGGGTACTGAAAATATAATTGTTACTAGGCAATAATAGATAGGCCTGCTAAAAAAATTTAAAACTCAACTCTTTTATCACTTCTAAACTCTAGTTGTTTTAAATCTGTTATTTAACATTAAAATATACATACACCGATTTTATATAAGTTAACATACATTTTCCTATTATTTTCATAAATTTTCATTTCCAGTATTTTATACTACAATTATCGACAATATTCATTACTCTAAATAGGCCTCTTAATCAAATACCTACTACATGCTTTTAAATAATAAAAACAACTTTTAACTTACATAGGTTAAGAATTTACCTCTTAAGGTTGACCTGCGAAAATTTGTAAATTCCGCCTTATAAAGTGAGGTTAGAAAACACAACAATATCATAAAAATAAACACACTCCACTTTTGAAACATGGCCTGCGTTGTGACTGTAACAATAGAAACCACAGATTTATCTGGCCAAGACAACCTCGTCAACGTGTGTTATGCAATTTGCTTTCACTTTTCAATGTTAGGCTCGTTTCCTACCCGTCATGACCGTCTGTTTCCTTACCTCCACGTCCCCCGCCAATTTCACGGTGGGTAGTTAATCAGTACTAAAAACAATGTATTCTACTGTGCCGAGGCGGTATGCATGCTTCCAAGCTGTATTAACTTTCTACTGCAGAGAAAGTTTTAAAAGTATATTCAATTATGAGGTAATTGGCTTATATTATGCCCAAAATTCGATTTTAAATACAAGTTTTAGAAGATGAATATTTCTTTACACGCTTTTTGAAGTGATAACTTTAATACGCGAGGTGAAGAAATCATAAGATTAAATCATGATGCTTTCTCCTCACGTTATTTCTGAAACGCGTACTTTACAGAATATATTCCGTAAGGTGACTCAATTGTTTAAAATGATAACATATGATTTCTTGTAACAGCTGATTTTATGTTATAGGTTATGTTGCAGAACTGCCGTTTTATTGGCAGATTATTATTTATTCTTTAAAATTTTGTAGTCCATTACGTTCGGTGAATCTCAATTAATCACTTTAACCTTAGTTAAAGTGATTAATATTATTTATTTATAATCATAGATTATTCATTTAATAAATAGTTTTGATCAGGTAATAAATATATTAATTTATTTACATTTTGATAAATCTCAATACAAATTATTCAATATAATAAGTTGTATTTTTACATGTATTTGTACATGTATTTTTAATCCAATTTTTTTAAAGAAAACTTTTTTAGGTTCATCTTATATTTTTTACAGAACTGATTTTAAATAAACTTATTTAAAAAAAAGTATCCAGTCAACATCTAATAAATGAAATTGCTTGATGTAATCATCTTGAGTTCACTGATTAAACTAAATTTAACAAATACTTGGTTGATTAAAATGGTTTGTTGATTGAATAAATGGTACTATTGGAAGCACTAACTTGAATGTTAACTTTACTTAGCATGAAATATTTTATTTGTTAACTACATTATTTTATTACTAACTACAATAAATATTAGTAGTTAATACATTCATCAAAGATGTAAAAATTTAATAAAAAATGTATGAATTCATATTTTCGGTGATTATTGTTGAAAATTTTGCAAAACTATTAGCTTTATTTTTTGATCATTTCTGTCGGGACTCCACCGAGTGCCAGAACCAAATTTTTTTGTCATATTGGAAATGACTTGTATTTTATTCTATGATATTTCAGTCGTAATAGAAAACATCAATTTAAATAATTGGTTAGTAGGCTTATTTTATACAATTCCTTAAGTAGATTTTTTTTATCATTGCACTTTTAATTCTAGGTGTATTATATCTCAAGAACACATGAGCTTAATACCAAATCCAGAAAGCCTGAGGTTGGTTGACTAGCTTTAGATATTTACTTACCTAGTTTCTGGCTCTTGTTTTATCTGGTCTTCCTTGAACAACTGATGTTTTCGTAACTATTTGAACACTGTTTGAGAACTAGATATTTTTTTAGAATTATTATCAATTGTCATATTTCGTTAATCAAATAAATTTATCCTAAATGTGTTTCTTCCTCAAAACAAAAACATACATATCTGTTAAAAATAAAAGTATGTGTTTTAATCTGTCAAACGTTATTGAAATAAGTTCAATCGAAATGGCTTTATGTTGTTATGAATGCATTTTTATCAGATAGATACATTTTTTTCAGAAAATATTCCAATTTGTAGCCTAAATTATCGTTAAAAATTATCTATAAGTAGGGCCTAATATGTTTATAGTTCTCAAACTGGGAAAATAATTTACATATTTTAGCAAATGAAGGATTTTTAAAACAATTTTAATGACATGAAAATAAATTGTGTCATATTATGAATTTTTATTCAAATATCTTTTTGAACCAAAAGCATACTAGCCATCGGACAAGGCGTGGCAAGACAAGATAACAACGTCTCTAAAATATAACATAATTTGGATACTATGAAATTTACAAATGAAGTTGAAAGTTAACAAATTTCAATAACCTTGAAACGTTTTTACACTTCAGAAAGGCTGTCTCTGACTAAAGTAAACATTGATGCTGTAATCATTGTTGCTGTAAAATCTGATAATAGAGCTATTGTATAGAGCGTTTAAGTATTTTATAAATATTTGGAAGCAATGCCGTTTTATTTAATAACAGACAATCAAGCTTTGTCAAGGTCATCAAGCCATTTAAGAAAATTGTGAAACATTGGACTAGGTTAAGAAAGCATATCCCTTTGCACTCCGACAATGTGTACGCTTGTTTACACTGCACTCGGGACCCGGGCATGAACCGGCCACTTTGCCGCATCTACTTCGATACTAGCAACACTTTGCCTGTGCTACCCCTCCGATGACTTGTAACACAATTTTCTCTCATTTATAAAGGCTTTAAATAATTAATCCGGTGTGCGGCCGGCCTAAGATCAAACTAAGACGGGGATAGCCTCAATACCAAGAAAATATCCTACTTCCCTGGCCTGGTTGAGACTAGATGGAGCCCGGAGGTATATTTACCAAGGACCCCACTTGATGATAATAAAATAATAAATAAATATTTAAATAAAAAATTCAAGTTAAACTGTAGTACTAATCATTTGTGTGTTGCCACGGACTGGCCCAACGACTCAACGCCCGCAGCCCTTTCGCGAAACGCCGCCACCAGCCCTCGTATCCGTTGCTACGTAAAAATTTTGAAACGAGCCGGTCCGGCCAAACCTCTGTGCAATGCTACCTAAAATCTGCCAGAAAACCAGTCACTGGACTTTATTTAAAAACCTAACTCGCAGAGATTTACCCTTTGGGTATCTCAGGGGAATGAGTTCATTTGAAGGCATATCTTGGCTAACCATTTTAGTTTAGGATTGTGTACGAAATTTGTTTAAATAAATATAATCACTGTTTTGTCGAGAGTTAGTAAAAAACTTCGATTTTTATTCATTTTAAAATTAAGTTACGTTACAGCACAGTTTGTAAACATTTTTATATCTTTAAAACTACTTAATCATCTAACGTTTCTTTAACCTTTTGAATATATATATTTACTTCTTCTTTAGTAAACAAATAATTTTTATATCAACTTCTTCTTATCTTACTTCTTATTCATAAAACTTAGGATAGTTTACAGTTACTTTGAGATCATGATTTACTCTTTCTAGGTTAATTATTTAAATTTTCCAAATTGATTTTAAAATTGCTTATTCAATTTAAAACTTCTCGTTTAATCGCAAAAATTACTTCAAATTTCTTTGATAGATTTTAATTTATTTCCCAAACTTCATTATAATTTATTTATTTCATCAATCCTTTCATTTGACTTTGGTCAGTTATAAAAGACAACAAACATTTACAAAACAAAATTCTTTTCCTACATTATAAACTTTATAACTTCTTTTGTAAACAAACAAGTTTTGTATTAACTTCATTCTTTTCTAAAACTTTAAATTTAATTTAAAATCAAAATCAATCCTTTCTTTGTTAATATTTAAAACTCAACATTATTATTTAACGGTTTCTTCAAATTAAAACTTTAATTTACTTGGAAAAAATTCTACTTTACTTTTCTGTGCAAGATTTTACTTTGTTTTCTAAGACTTCATTACAATTTAACTTATTTTCACAACCCTTTCGTTTGACTTTGGTATCTTAAAGCAACTATAAAAAACAACAAACATTTACAAATCAAAATTCTTTTCTAACAAACATTTTGAAATATTTTATATCTTCACTTAAACTCGACAACTTTTAATTTTAAGCCCACATGAGAACAATTTAAATTTCTCACAGTCTTTATCTGTAACATAGCTTATTCTAGTAAGCTATACTTGAAATTTATTTGCACTCTCTATTACTTAAATATACTTCATAGGATCCACATATTCTTTTTCCAAAATTTTACTTTTTAATTTTAACTTTCAAAAATTTATTTCTAAACAATTTGATTTGTGCTTTTTCAATCTACAAAGGAAGATTACGCCATTTTGAGGTAATTACCACAACCTAAAGCGATCCCATAAACTTTCTTTCTAAAACGAAGCCACTCCTTTTAAACGCATTTTCAACTGTTGCAAAATTTATTTAAATTTAAACTTTAAAATTTCAAAAAGTTCCCCAAAAATTAAAAACAAATTTTTTAATTTATTTGAAAGAGAGAGAAGCTAAAATTTGACCTTTCATGCGTCACTTCCTCTCCGATCCATCGTTGGCATGTCATCTCTCTCTTTTTGTGGCTGGTAATCTTGGATGTAGGACTCGCCCAAACTCGCGTCGCCTGCTCTCCATTGTTCCCAAGTTGACGTGATATCCGAAACAAACAATGCGCTTTTCTTTTGCGCGAAATTATACATTTTTATTTCTATATCTGTTTTTTAATTTAAAGTCCTGAATTTAGTCTTTTAACCCGTCTTGAACACTGACTTTATAATTTTCGAACTTAATTTTACTCCCGGTTTTGATCTACTTGTTTTTGTTTTATTTTACTGTTCCAATTTAAATTTTATAGGTGAAGTTTGTTACCTTTTACCCTAAATTGCTTAACCACTGTTAATTTTTTTATATTAGCACTGACTCAAAACTTTTATTCGACCTAATTTTCTGCAGCAATTTCCTTGAGGGCGCTACGACTTTGCTGTTAAACGTTGCAAACCACTTTTGGAGAATTTCTTTCCCAAAAGGGTTTTAAAACACACGGAACTATATTGCAGCGGTCTATCTCCCTCTTAGCCCTGCATTTTTACCATTTTCTTAACGGTTTGAAACACGGTCGGCATTGTACCAACCGGAGCGCACTCGTACACGACCGATCCCTTCGTGGTCTCAACCTACACTAAAACTTTTGACGTTCCCAGGCTTTTCAATCCCTGCTTTAGACAAATAACAAGTTTCCCCCCGCTCGTGTGACCGGAAGCTTTGTCTGGTCTACTTCCTCCTTGCTTGATCATCTCACGTTCTATCCGTCGGTTGTCGAATTATTCATTAATTTTTTAATTTTACTTTAACTCCTTCGGGAGGCTCTGCATCTGGTTTTTGTCTCTTCACTTTGTCCTTCTTTTTTCATTTTGCGCCCCTCGAACGTTGATGGTCTCTCTAGGTGGATTTTAGACTTTTCCCCCTTTCAAATCTGTAAAAATTCCCCATATCACAAAAATGGCTTTATTTCTATCTCTTAAACTCGGTAACTAAACTTACATTTTGCCTAAGGCATTTTTATTTTGTTATGGCTTCGCTGTTTTGCCTGCAAAGCCTCTTAAAATATATGGAATTTTTATTTTCACTTGCAACGGTAAAATGTGACGTTTTTAACCCGTTGCAGTGTGTGTGGTAACATGTCGTTAACATGTTAACTTGGCCCGTTAACATGTCGATTTTCTGGTAATGGTATTATTGCTTGCACTGAGTAATGCAACACTTCACGCGTTTCTTCCCAGAAATGCCTGGATGATACTCTATTATGCGTATGCTGTTTTTGTCAATAAGGTATATGCAACACTAACCTAACTATATTTAACTACTAACTTTTAAAAATATTTTTTGGTTAAGGCAACTACTTAATTCTAGTTTATTCCTCTACATATTTTGTTTAAAATTGTGTAAATTGGGTAGCAGGTATAGGTCTTGCGGAACGTCGTGAAGCCTAGATAAGGAAAAAGCGACGACGGAGTGGGAACAGTCGAGGCTGGATGGATAACAAGCAACCAACCAAACACTGATACACGTGGCGGCGAAATATCTGTATAACAACTAGTGCAACACCCGAATACAAACAGACCGACTGGCGCTGCGCACCCCCCTCCCCCCACAAAACATTTCGCCCATGAAGGTCAGGCTTCACCAAGAAACACAAGACCTATAGATTTTTCACTCCTGTTGAGAGCAAGTCTACTTCAAGTACCTTCTAGGCGCCGTCCCATAATTAATGTATGTTTAGCCAAAATCTTTACCCATCTCTTTATTTTATGTTAATTCCACATATCCTCTTTCCAACAGGAGGTGTAACGTATAGACTCCACATGATCCTGATAGAGTGTGGGACAACTTCATGTGTACAACCCTACAATTCTCAATGGCATGATGATGCCTTATGATCCTAATCCAGACCTGAGTGTTTCGTGTCTTATCAGTACGTTAGGCTTAGGTAATCGCCTTAAAATCTACTAAAAAAACATAAATGTCCACTCGAAATATAAATTATTAGAAAAAATATATTTCTGCTTAAAAATATACGTACTGAGTTTCACCTCATTAGTAAAAATAGCATTTCAATTAAATTTCAAAAAAATTAAATTCAAGCAAGGTTTATTATTCAAGTAATTAAATAAAACAAGTAAACTAAATGAATTTGTTTGACGTTTGAATTTCTAATGTCCTGTCTAAGCTATTAAATCTTTATGTTTCAGACACATTTAAAGACAGATTAAAATAAATTAATAAAATAATACTTATTCAATTCCTTCTATTAGTTCACACTCTTCTTATCTTTATCTTATTCAAATTTTCAATCGTTAATAAAATATTTTTTAATCATCCACTCAAGTTCAAATACATTTTATAAACTCGTAGTCGATGACACTTGATGTTAATACAGTTGTTTTTCAAATATAATTCATCAATTAAATTTAATGGACTAATTTTATTTTTATATGGGAGGAAATCTTTTCATAGAAGGGGCAAGGTGTGCGTATAATTACTCCTTCCCATTTGACTTAAAATAAGTGACAACATGATTTCATAGAATATCTGATTTTATGTTATAGTTTATGTGCTAGAACAGCTGTTTTAATGCATAGGTTTTGTTACTTTAATTATAATTATTTAATAAAAAATAACTCAAAAATAACTCAATTGAAATTTTTCTTTGTTGAATTTAATAGGAATTGACTTGAAATTTTTTTTGTTTACATAGCTTGTTTATTCAATTCAGCTTATTACAACCAATTATGAACTAAAATTAACACTACAGACAAGGAAAACAGATACATCACTTTACCATTCATAAACAAAACAACAAACAAAATAGCCCGCAAATTTCAAAAAATAGGATACAAAATAGCATACAAAACTAATAACAAGTTATAATAAAAAATACAACACAACACCAACAACAAGGATAAACTACAAGCACCAGGCGTATACAAACTGAACTGCGGCGAATGTAACAAATTCTACATTGGACAAACATCGCAGCTTTAAACAAAGAGTCGAAGAACGCAAACAGAACACCAACTAAACATTTTACAACCACATAAAAGATACAGGACACAAATACACAGACATTTGCCATAACCTAGAAATCCTACACATCAACAAAAAAGGACCACATCTCAACACACTAGAACAATATGAAATTTACAGACACACAAAAACACAAAGTACAAACATATTAAACGAACAAATCACATTACAAATCACACATACTCTTCGATGCTATCGAAAACCTACCTTTAAAACCGTCACCGCTTGATCCAACATCTCCAAGCAGAAGACACTGATGAAGATCGGTACATAGCGATTCAAAACGTTCTGTCAGTAAGTTTTAACAAATTTACTAAATTTAAAGTTCGGATAGTCATAAACTATTGTTTAAGTGATTAATAACTACCAATCAAACTTCGCCGATCATCTCAACTCCACAAAACATCACTACATAGACATAACGTCTAACCTACAAATTCTTCACAAACAACACAGAAATAACCAACGCTACGCAACCGAACAATACGAAATATACAGACACTTCAAAATACACCCTACACACATACTCAATACACAATTACATTACAACTCACACGCACTTTTTGACATCATAACTTCTAATACACACACAAAATACACCCACACCATCATAATATCCCACCTTCACCCTAACCTACGTAAACCTTGAGATCAGTTACGGTCTGAGTTGACAATGGAACACATCTCCCGAAACGGCCGTCCTCAACAAACAAAATAAGTGCTGCTATAGGCAAGTTTATAAACATTTAAAAAAGTTAAGTGATAACTAGTAGGTCACGTGAAGATGGAATCAACAAATATATATATATATATATATATATATATATATATATATATATATATATATAAACTATCGTTATTCAAAACAAAATCATTCCCAATTACACATGGATTGAGCTTATCACTCTTAAATTTAAAATATTTTGAAAAAATTCTACTGTTTGAAGTATATAACTACATGAATTGTTGTAATAAACCTATTTTACATATAAATTTATATAATAATTTCTATTTATATTACAAACAGATTTTGCGTACGTTCAAAAGTTGGTATTGGTGGTTTTAATGTTGGTGTTGACAAATCTGTAGATAACCAAACAAACTAACCTTGCAACATTAATTTTAAAAGTATAGACTGAAGAGCTTAATATCTTAAAAGTATTTAAGTTAAATGTCATTAAAAATGATTGTTCTGGACTATTAGGTCAATCATTTTAGTGCCTTTAAAGGCCAGAATTACTCTAAAAATGGCTGAATCTGATGATACAGCCGTTTTAGAAGTGTCTTCTGAAAGCAAAACCTTATCATTGAAAAATGAAAATAGGGATTCCTTTACTGATGTATCAAACTACAGTACTTCAATTGACGGGTCAATGGTAAGCATATGTTTTTACTTACGAAATTCATTTAAGGTGTAAATATTTTGGTTTTATAATTAAATAAATAAATGTTATTGATAATACAGGTTTCATATTCCTTTGCTTAAGTATGAGGAAAAATCAACATAATTCTTTTGTTCTTTATGTTGGTTGTACATTCCTGATATTGTTCATAATCCTAGTATGCATGCTGTAAAAAGGAATAATATAACCTAGTTTAAAGTATGCAATTTTAAATTGGCTTATTTTTTGGTATTTTGTATGACAAAACAGGTGGTTTCGGTACTACCTTGTTAGACATATTTTATGTATCTGTGTATTATTTTTTTTTTTTTTGGTGTTACCATTTTGTCGGTGATTTATTTGGGTAATTATTAAGATCAGCTACTACTGCTCTAATCAGCGAATGTTTTTATTCCAGGTCAATTTGATCATGGTAAACACGAATCTGAAGTTATTTTTTATGGCAAATTAACATAAACTAAAGTAACCTAACCTAAGTGCTTACCTTAGAGATTGGGGGTACAAAGTTGATATAGTATTGAGTTGGTTAATGTTCACTTTGGTTCGCTCTTAAAAATAAACCGACTTTGGCTGAAACCCTACACCCACCCTTTTCCGGGCTATTTTTGGCAATGAAACAAACCTCCACACCTAAATTCTTCACTTTGTTATCGCACTCCAAACAGTTCTTCTACGCTAGGAGCACGATGTGCAAACATAAAGCCTCAATAAACCGCTTGTCATCGAACAAACAAGCTTCAAAGATATTGCAAGGCAAGATCTGTCACAGTCTATCGTCACACACACACACTAAATACGAGCTTTTTCAGCTGAAAAGTCAGACGGCATCTGAAAGCATCTTTCAGGTCTGTGACTACTGTAACCAAAATGGATGATTTTGGTTTGCTGTTAAAAATAACACTAATTCGCGCCTTTTTTAGTTTAAAGGTCACGTAACATATGTCAGGCAATCGGAAAGCATCTTGCGAGTCATGTGACAGGTTTGTCGGTAAGATTTTGCCTTTTTGACAAGAATAAAACATTATGCACGATCAGAGAGTTAGTAAGCACCTAGGTCAGGCTAGTTTATTTTATGTTAATTTATGTTTGTCGTTAAAAATAACTTCACATTCGTGTTCAGTATGATCAAATTGACCAGGAATTAGGATTTTTGCCGATCAGAGTAGCAGTCACTGATTTCAATAATTACCTTTATTTATAACAGTTAGTTCTTTTTCAAAATATTTCTGGATAGCAGGTAGACAATTCTTTTCATCCCTATCAAAAGTAGGTCTAGTTCAAGTAAGCCAATGACATACCATAATTTTCCCATTACACTAATTTTCCCAATCCTCATACTAGTAGATCTTAATGTCCTTACCAAAGTTCTACCTAATTCTGTCTATCCTTTTTACAAGGTGGTGTAATGTACTTCTTTAAGATTTCCAGGTTTCACCTCTTAAATGTGAACCCATGATTCCCCTTATATTCTCTACTAGGTACTTTTATATCTCTACCTTAATCCCACCTATGTTTATAAATGTATTCAATACTTTTTAGGCAATAATTTCCATACTGGCTGATCGCCTTAAATCTACAAAAAACGTATCATATTTAAAGATTTTCGCTAAATCTTCTCAAATTAATTGCTATACCTTTATTGTAATTGGTAATTTATTTCATTTTTGTTGCAGTTTTATAATAAATTAGTATCAACCTACTGGTTGATCAACCTACTGGATTTTGGTAGAAATCCTTAGAAGTACATTCCAATCCCAATAATCCGAAATAATAAATGTATGATCATTTAGGATTACCGAAATGTATGCATACTACATATACCTATGACATAAATAAGGCTACTTATATGCCTTTATGGTATTATAAAGTATATATAGGCTAATGTTAAGAATAAAGTTAAGTACAGTACAGTAATGGTCGAACAAATCATCAATTGAAACATATATTTTTTAATTGAAACAGTTTTTTATCGTGTAAATTTAATACCTAAATTTAATATATTAAATAGCCTAAATTTACATAAATTTTAATCACTTACCTTTTCCAGAACTTGTTTTGACAGAAAGGTTCTATAGCATCCGGTATTAGAATACTTTTCTCCCATCATAGAAAGGCACCGAATTCCATGTCTCTTTTTGAAATTGTCAACCCAATGATCACTGGCTTTAAATATTTCCTTCTTGGGGTAGAGCTCAGAAAAAAAGAATCTTGGCTTTTCCTGCAATAAGGTGCAGATATGGGGTCGTTTCGTGATCGTTCTTCCAGAAACGATTTATTTATTTATATAAATTTTTAAGCATTACTTATGTTTCCTACAACTAAAACCTACTATTTCTTGTGTAAAACGTATTTTCAGTAATATTTGTGAATTTAAAAAATCAAAGTTGATCCTAATTTTATCGAAGTTGATCCTAATGCTAGTAAAACTAAATTTATTCATTTTAAAATTGTGCAGCTAATTAAAGGACACCGCTATGGATAATGTGAAAGTTGTTTTATTCCCAGCCAACATGACCACTGGTACAGCCATTGGACTTTGGGATTATAAAAAATCTCACAAAATTCTACAGGGGTATTCTCGTTGAGAATATTCTCATAGGAGATTTTAGTGGACTTCTTCAAACCATATGAATGTGCAAACAAGCTTGTGACCAAATGACAGAAAAATCTATTTGAAATAGCTTTTAAAAAGGCAGGCTTTTAAATATAAGACACTGAGAGTGGAGTTATATTTCCTGACAAAACTGTGACTGATGCAGGATATTCTGTTGACAGCCGGGAAAACATTGTTTCAGACCTTGCCATTTTATATGAAGACTTTGTGAACGTTGACGAAGATGTTGCAGTGTGTGGTGAGCTGACCAATACCGACATCATTTTACCACTTAAGGGGAAGAAAACATTGTAGGCTTTCTAAAAAAAATTACATTCAAGAGAGATATGTACTGGATTGTCGAATCTCAGAACAAAATAAAAGAAGAAACATCAAGTAAATCGGGGAATAGAATCCTAAATCATAAAGAAACGATTGACTGCTATTGATCGACAAGAAGAAACAAATTTGACTCTTCTTATTAAGAAACTTCCAAGTTGTGAAAATTTCAATGTAAACAATTTCAGATAATAGATGTTCCTATTATTGAAATGGTATAAAAAAAACTACTGAAGGCAATGATGACGAGAATAAACATGAAGGTTTGACCGAGACCGTACAAGAAGGGAAAATTAGTCACTCTGAAAGAACGATCATCTTGGTAACCCCACTACGATATATTGAACAACATACACCACACCAACTGGTGCTTTTGCTAAGTTGTCTATGCACACCATATAACAAAAAATGTCCAATAACAACAACTTTTCCCAAAAAATGCAGCAACCGTGACGTACAATGTATTCCAAAGCAACATTAATTTATATAAGTACTGTAATTACTAAAGTTCTATAAACATATTTTGTGCATTCTCAATTATAGTATTAGGATTCATTAGAACTGCTGTTTTTTTTTTAATGTACAGGAACGTACTTCCATGTAATCCGAGGAGGTCTTCGTCCCATCTACCTCTAGAAATTATAGAGACTCTACTGTACTTTTAAATTTAAGAATATATTTGAAAAATTACAAAATTTAACTTATTTGACCATTGTGGTGTGTTAGAGCAGGGATTCCCAAATTTTTTTTGGCTTATGGTTCTATTTTTTTATCTTCTAAATATAGCAGCCATCAATTCGTCCAGAATTTACAATACTAAAAAAGCTAAAGGATCGCCATTGTAAAAAATTACAAACATCGCTTGGGACCTAATTGTTCCTAAAGTAAGAGAAAGGTTCAACGTTCCTATGCTACCTGTAGAACTAAAGAAGTGAGCAAGAAATCTTCATGGAATCGATGAACCACATGCTCAACGTCAACCTATAGACAACAAGGTTGGGCGCTGCTGCAGGTGTAGAAGAGGGAGGGATAGATCAACCTGGAAGGGCTGCAACCAATGTGGGCGCTCTGACGCCAACCTGCTAATATGTGACATTTGTATGGAAGTTACACTCCAGTAAAACATTTGAAATAACAATAGTAACATCATTGTTTGTAAGTTCACAGTCCTACCCATTTAACCTACCATTTTTTATTTGGTAAAAATACATTTTTACATGTAACAATGTGTTTTTAATTTTTTTTAAATCTGTATACTCTTTCTGATGAATTATATTTGAAAATAAATGAGTTTTATAGTATCAATATCCTAAATATTTTCTTTTCTATGCACCTAAAGTTGGGAGTATTTTGTGCCGTAAAATTAATATAATCAGGTTAGATTGTTTATAACCAATGTAAAATTGAAATCTTACATTTATTTTTTTTTAAATATGTTGAAAAGTATAATAGGTAATAATTACAAGAATAACACATAAAAAAAATATTTTGTATTATAATTATTTAATAAAAAGAGAGTGGGCTACAGTGGTAGCCCATGCGCCTAAATGTGTTACTTTTAACCATGCACCTACTGAAGGGTTAAGTATACAGCTGCGATGAGACTGAGTTGAATTGGAAAGCTTTCCATTACAAAACCTTTGCACCCTATTACATACTTTAAAGTTGTACCCCTGGGTTTAAAGTACAGAAAAAATTAATTTGCCGTTTTAGTTGTGTGCTAATTCTAGTAGAGGAAGTTAAAAGTCATCTTAAAAGTAGAAATTTACTAGAAAAGCCTCTATTGATAGTAGATAATTCTCCAGCTCTTTAAACTTACCTTGAAAAAAATGACTCCTCAACAGCTGATGTTTCTTCCAGCAAACACCTCTTGTTTGATTCAGTCAATAGATCAATGTTGTTATTAAAAGTCTAAAGTGACACTATGGAAAAATATTTTTATAAAAAGAAACAACAGTTGTATTGAGACAAAAAAAGCAGATCTGGCAAAATTGATAGTATTAAGACAAATTCGGCAGCTTGCAATACAAAAAGAAAAGAATTCTTTGGTACAAAAAAAATGACAGAATTTTAAAAACTAAACATAATAGATTTAATATACCATATTTTTTGTTGCTAGTGTTATTCTTCTTACAAGTTACTGTAGTATGTTTTTTATGTATTTTATGAAAATACAGTAACATACTGTATTTGTAATTATGAACTATACTGTAGGCTACTAGTGTTTTTATAGTGTGTAATACTGTTGTTGAGTTTTTTGGCCAACATAAATCATGCAAGTACAACATTAATTACATTATATACCTATTTATATGTTATGTTTACCCACAATTACATGTTAATTTCACATTTTTGTAATTCGTCTTTTTCTCGAATTCTTCACTCCGCCAGTCTTGAACATGGCGCATTAGATAGATTCTACTGTATATAATAAAACAAGAATTAAATCTCTAAATCTAGTAACAGAAGCAACAACTTAACACCAATCATTGACTGTGCCATTTAGTTAGGGGATGATGACCTTGTTTGGTTTTTCGCCTGACAAAAAAAAATGTTATACATCCAAACCTATATTAGTCATAACAAAATTACTTTTTGACCTTTAACTTTGTAAGAATTGGCTTATTAGTAAAATTGTGGGATTCGATTAAAGTTATTGAGTGTAATTAATTACAAAGCTGAAGATTTTGTGGCCTCTAACAGGATATTAATTAGTATTTTAATTCAGTAAAATATGTCTTGAAAATGTACTAACATTTTTATTCTTCATAACAATACTTAGTAAATGTTTTAGGTTCAGTCTCTTTCAATTGAGAGTTTTTCTTTTATACCTGATCAAGATGGATTTGATTTAGGACTGGACATTAAAGATTTACAAGTTCGAGTAGATAACCCACAAAAACATTTGGATCCATTTGAAACTTACATTACTTTCAGAGTTACTACAAAGGTAAATATAACAATCTATGTCTTAATTTTAATTTTATCTATATCTTTAAAATATACTCAATTAATTATTTTCCAAATTTTTAAAAAACTTTTTATATACTATGTAGAATATACATTTTTATTTTATTTGGTTTAAACATAACAGGCATTGTTTCGAGAGGTGGGTTAGTTGTCAATTTCAGTAGTTTTTTGTTTCTCAGTAATATTTTATGTATATGTAGTAGAATCCGCTCAATATGCTCCCGTTAAGACAATTTTCCACCTGTTATGATTTTTTTCTCAGACTCTTAAACTTAGCATCAAACAACATACTAGTTTTCATGGATAATACGCTTTGAATTCTGCTTCATAAATTTTTTTTTTTACAACTATTTGGTAACCCCTATTGGAAATTTTACCATGTAGCAATGAATTACAGTTAATGAGCATTATGGTAGTTTTATGCAGTTCAATAGTTACAGTATTATGTAACACATCAATGGATATCCAAAATATGTTTATCATGAAACAGAATCCAATAGAAAATTTTGGATAAAGACTGTCTAAAATGATTCAGCAGGATGTTTTTATCAGTGATATAGAGCCCCAAGTTTACACAGCATAATATAACATCAGCACGTTTCTATTTACTTACAACAAAATGCCTTGATTTGTTTACTGTACTTGTACAACTACAATATACATTCTGCCATGAATGCTGTAATACCATATATCTTCCTTCTATTCACCCTTCTCTATTTATCCTACATCTTCTACACCCGGATGGCATACAAAAATATTGTCAGTAGAGGTTAGTCAATCACATTGGATATTTTTTATAGTAACTATGTAACTCCATGTACTTAGACTGTGTGTGCTGTATGTTTTATTAATGTAAATGTAATAATAATTTATTATTACAAGAATATAGGATGTCAATTGGTTTGTTACTTAACATTTATTACGCAAATGGCCAAACCTCATAGATTTATAAAATAATTTATATATAAATTAAATGTCATGTTGACTAATAAAAATGCATTGTTAGGGATCACCATAAATATAAAAGGGAGGTAATTACTGCTTTTTTACAGAGTGCTAGGCCACTTGTGTTTAGAAAAAAAATTATATCAATAAGTTTAATTAAACTTAAATATTAATAATGTACTATTGTTAAGTTAACATGATTAAGTACTTAAAGTTTGTAACTATACCAATTATGCTGCTTATTAATATTGCAATAGACATAGTTCATAATGGATGAACAAACATAAATAAATTTCATAACTATTATAATGTTACAAACTAATATTTTTACATCATTGTATGTTCATTAAAATTTTTGTTTAAATTCAGATTTATCATGTAAAGTTGTGTTTTCAGACTTGCAGAGAAGAATATTCTGAAATGGAGTATATTGTTCGAAGAAGATATAATGATTTTTTGTGGCTTCGGCTGAAGTTAGTTGAAGCTTATCCTACTCATCTAATACCTGTGAGTTTTTAATCCTATCTTAAATATTTTCAAAAATATCTTACTACAGCAACACCATTCTGTAACTTGAAAATTCATAATGTTCTATAATTTGTCACCCAATGCAGAAATGGTACAATTATCCCATTCTACAAATGGAAAGATTTATTGGAATTTAATAATTTTCTCCAATTCATTATAAAACTCTACAGATTTTTCAATGTTTTCAACAACAAAGGTTGATTTTTGCTTGATTTAATAGCTGGGATTGCAGATTTAGAATCCATTAATGACAGTTCCTTATCAATGAACTTAACTGTACTATGCAGGTAGTATAAGGCAACTAAGTTTGTTCTTATCACTTTAGCATAACTTGATCTGTTTTCTGATTTAGACTACTGCATAATTTGTAAGCATATATATTAATTTATTCACAATAAAACTAACACAAAATCACAATAAATACATATTTTAATAATTATATATATATATATATATATATATATATATATATATATATATATATATGAAGTTAATAAATTACCAATTTTGAGTAATTTTATCCACCATTAAGTGCAATATTTTTACCTTGAGTGATGAGGCACCTTTCGGTCTTTGACCATTGTCGAATCACTGATTGTTCTCTGCTGTGGATGCTATGTCCGTGAAGCCGGTGTTTGTAGAAGTTACGCGCACTATTTCTTGATCTGTGTGTATGAGGTTTTTATAAAAACATACACAACAACTTAATGAATTTACAAACAACATATACAGAAGACATACTATACAGAAACCTCATACACACAGATCAAGAAATAGTGCGCGTAACTTCTACAAACACCGGCTTCACGGACATAGCATCCACAGCAGAGAACAATCAGTGATTCGACAATGGTCAAAGACCGAAAGGTGCCTCATCACTCAAGGTAAAAATATTGCACTTAATGGTGGATAAAATTACTCAAAATTGGTAATTTATTAACTTCATAAAGTCAGTGCAACGGAAAAACAATGGATAATATTAAATATATATATATATATATATATATATATATATATATATATATATAATGATAATCAATTAATTGTATTTATTGTCTGTTAGTATATGTTTAACATTAAATAATTACCCTGTCTTAGAAGTTAAAGTAAAATCTTTTTATTTATATATGTGGAAGAATGCAATTGTGAAAGCTTAGAATTAAACAATAAAATTGATACAGCACAAACTAAATTAGCGGACATGGAAATAATGTGTGAAGATCAACAACAAAAACAAGCGGAAGATTTAAACATACTCAAAATTGAAACGGGACAATGTATTACTGACAACCCTAAGTTCAAAATGTTAGACGACCAACTTAAGCAAAACCAAAATCAATTAACGTCAGTAGAAATTCGAAGAGGACATGTCAACTTGTTAGATTACTTAGAACAAAATTTATTGTATTTCTAAGATATATCACCAAATATACCAGAGGAATTAATAATTAGGAAACTAGCACAACATTTTGACCCGAATGTTGCTACAGCTTTAATCACTAGAGCGAAAAAAAGTAAAAGTGTGTTCGTCAACCTAATGACAGAATTTCACTTTCAGCAGAAGGATCACTTTCGATTTACAGGACACAATAGACACGAAAATACCCCATTTGAGAGAGGTAAACACCTGCAATAGTCAAGGATAATTCGACCCTTGTAATTATTCAGACCCATATAATACTTGTTTGATTTATAAGGGAAAAGGAAAATAATAATATTTGTGCTACAAAAAAACAACAGCAATAAAATGTATTACCGAATTTAAATTTAATAAACTGCGCAAAGGGGAAATTTAATTAGGAACTGATAAAATTATTATTTAGTTAAACAAGTAAAATGAATTGTTAAAAAAAAAATTTCACATTTAATTTTAAAGAAAGATTGTTAATTTGTATGATGTGATTTGTAATTATGGAATATTTGATAAGAGAAATGATCTACACAATTTTTCTAATATAAATGGAAAAATAATTATATTCGTTTTTTGTAACTAATTAAAATTGAGGTTAATTGAGAAGGTATAACAGTATTATAATTATAAACCATTTAGGAACGTATGCATATTAATTTTAATTTCTTAATAAAGTTGTAAGGCTTTCAATTAAGTTACTTCATCGGCTTGTCGGCTATTTTGTAATAGTTTTTTAAGTAAGACTGTCAACTAAAACATTTAATCACTAAAACATTTCACAAAACTGAGTAAATTTAATCTATAATTATAGCATTATATTTGCGACACTTTGTTTTGTTTAGTATTAAGAACATTAAACAATTGAATTATTTATTCAGTTTAATAATTAATTATGCAGCATATTTTAATGACATGTTTTAAAAATGTAAGATAATTATAATTAACTGTTAGTTATTTTAATATGTATTTTTAGCTTAAACGCAATTGCTTGTTTGTTTTATTTAAAATGAATCTTAACCTTGTAACAAAATACTCGTCTTAGTAAAAGAAATTAATATTCTTCTTTTTGGTTGTAAACCTTATTAAGTTGGTTATATATGTATTAGAAATTTAAGATTGGTGAAGAATTTAAACAAATTGTTCTTTGATGTCATAGCATTCAAATATTGTAAAATTTAAATTTAAGAAATTAAAGAAAATTAATTTTAAAATTCTGGGGACTCTATAACATAAAGTATGAGGCTTTAGAAAAATTTCAGTTAGTTGCTAAAATAATTTTCTGTAGGATTGAGCCAGGAAAGACACAAATAGTGCCGACAAAGCAGGTACCATGTCATTATCCTTTTCCAGGAAAGCTATAAGTTTAATGCGGCAACCATAGACAATAGAAAAGTGTGACGTAAAAGTTTTTTTTTTATATATTAAGAAAGTAAGTTTTTTTGTGTCAAGTGTAAGCGCTGAAGTGAACAAAGGCCAAGATTCCAGGAGCTCTTCAGAACAATAAGTATTAATTGAATATAAGTGTAGCCAACAGACATCTAAATTTTAGTAGGTAAAGTTCAGAACAATTTTAATTACATCAAAATTTATAAAAATTATTCTATTTTCACCATTTCCCGTAATAGCGACCCGAGAGCAAGAATACAATTTTAATACTGTTTTTTTTGTTATGTTATTTTATTAGAAATTAAAAGCCTCAGAAGTCCACCTTATATCATTGTAATATTACTTAAGATATCAATCCTGTCACTGCAAAATATTAATATAAATTTAGAATAATGTGTAGAGTTAATTGAAGAGAATAAATGCAAGTGATGTTTAAAAATTTATAAGATTGTTAATTCTTTATAAACCTGAAGGTGGGACATTAAATAGGTGAAGTAAATAAATAACATTAAAATATAAATTTAATTATAACAAAAGTTAAGTTATAATATATATAATATTAAGGGGGAAAAATTCTCAGAAACACAGGATATTTTAATAATAAACAATAACTTGACTCAAATTGCTCTGAAATGGTTTTAAAAAATATATGTTTTGCACGTCTCATCTATAAATTATTATACGAGTATGAGGTAAAATTGTTAATAATATGATTGAATTTTAAATCTTTTGAAATTGTTTTTTATAAAATTTAGATAAACGTAAGAACCAATCATTTTTTTAGTTTCACCTGAATAGAAATTTAAAAAATTAAAGACTATACATTCAAAACTGATTTTAAAAATTTGTAATAAGTGTAATTTTTAAAAGAAACATTTTTTCCTTCATCCTTTTCCAAAAACTTTTTTTTTCCAACATTTAAAATTTATGTTAAAAGGTGCCCTGTTGAAGCTATGTAATCTGTTGCAAACTTATCCATATGTGCCGAGGGTTAATTGTTAATTGCTAATCTTGATGTGTTGATCGAAATAATGAGAAGGTTATGCTATATGTTGAAATATAAGAAAATTATTCAACACTTAACTACTACAGCATATAGTTTAAATTTTACAAATTACACTTTTGTTATTACTTGCAACCAGACAACATTTGTCTGGTCGCAAGTAATAACAAAAGTGTAATTTGTAATTTACAACCAGCTCGTCATGAACAGCAACAAGATTTCGATATTTAAATTTTAGTTTATAATTCAGACTTTATTTAGCAAAGGTTTTTATTTCAGCCTCTACCAGGAAAACACACTTTATTGGGACAACTGGATCGATATTCAAGGGAATTTATCCAGTGTCGGATGGCTATGTTACACCGCTTTATTAATAGGATAGTCAATCATCCAATTTTGAGTTACCATTCATCAGTTCAGATATTTCTGACAGCTAAACCATCAGTAAGTACATTATGAAATATTTATTATGTAAAATAGTCATTACTGTTTTATTTCACTCTTTACTCAATTTATATTTCCTAAACACTTTTAAATGTTTTAAACTTGCCTATAGTAGCACTTACTTTGCTTGTTGAGAACGGCTGTTTCGGGAGATGTGTCACTTTGTCAACTCAGACCGTAACTCCCTGGAGGAGTTAAAGCAAGTTTAAAACATTTAAAAGTGTTTAGTGATTACTAGTAGCTCACGCGAAGATAGAATCAACAAATGTTTATATTTCCTGTTTATGAAGATAAATTACACCTTGAATGTTCCTAATCTTTGCAAGCATCAGGCAGAATACTACTGATCTGGTGCTCTTATTAAACTTAAACAATCTACTAGTTTTGTAGGGTTTTTAAACATCTATTTAAATTGATCATTTGCTTAAGTTTATTTCTTAAGAAAACCATAATTTCAATAACTATTTCAAAAGCTAGAACTGAATAGACAATAAATTGGACATTTTTTAATGATTCAATAGCCACCAAGGCTGCTTTCAATCGCCTAGTCTTTATTCCCTGGTTTATGATTAGCTTATATTCTAAAATAATAAATGTTTTTTTTCTAATTTCTAAAATTACCTGCCCAAAGCAATGGGTGATTCATGCTTAAAATAAAAGTGACAAAATCCTGAATGTATATTTAGAAAAAATTCTAACAAGAAATAGCATTTTGATGTCTTGATATAGACACTGACTGGTAACTTGTAACAATGATTTAAAGAAACAAACTTCCCTATTTAAAAACTAAGATAAAGATAAACAAAAATGTGCCCTTCCTGGAATTTTTTTAATGGTGTACTGGAAATAACAGAAATAAGTTTTGATTCTTGGTAAAAATGGCCTGACTCTACAAAAATAAAAACTGAAAATACTGTTTATGGATAGAAGCAAAATTTTCAATTTTTATAATGTATGCCATTTTATTATAACTTTTGAACACTTTTGTAATAGAGTTTTTTTCCTTCAAACAATTTATTTTATTTTTGCAACTTCAAAAGATTGCCTAAAAAAGATTGTGAATAATCATAAAAAGAGGAAAATCTGTACTCTTTTCAACCATCAAGGCAACTGGTGCTGGTGGTTAAAACAAAGAGAAGTAGATATGCTTGTAGGTTCTGTAAGAAAGGTGTTCTACTTACATGTATTGGTCAGCACAAATGTTAGGAAGTAATCATTGTATCAAACTGGAAAAGAAATCATACCACCAACATTTATGAAGTTATAATGTTGTGTTAAAATTTTATTTGTATGTTTATAAAAGCAGATTTTACATTATGCAGTATGCAATAGATTTAAAAATCTATTCTTAGTAAGAATAGATTTTAAGGCTAGATATAGTAATAAAAAGTTATAACAAAATATTTTCAATTATAAATTCATAGAATTTTGTTCAAGTAGTACAATTAAATATAATATTTTTTTAAAATTAAATAGTAACTCATACGAAGTAATGCCAGATCTTATTTTTATTAGTCTATGAACAAAATTTATGAATTTAATCAAATACTTTCAATTTTAGTCAGACAATGTATCTTGCTCAAATTAGACTTAGCCATCTTAGCAGGTAGCATATATCTTTGACCCAGCATTCTAAGAATTTTCAAAAATAACATGGCATTAAGACTGGTATTTCAAACAAATCTATTGAATAAAGTCTTATTGTATTAAATTACTTCAATAAACTGTACGAAAATTTTAAACCATTTGCTATAAATTTAAAATTCAAAATGCATGTTTTAAGAGTATGATAAATTTGATTAATTGTCATCCATTTTCAAGTTGTAAAGATATGGGCATGTTTTATGTCTATTTCTAGAAATATTGATTTTAAAATTTTATGAGGTTAAAAGAACTTGTAATAAGTTCTCATAATTACTATATATTTCAAATCGTTTCAAAATTATTAATTTTTGTTTGTAGGAGTTTTCAATACACCGCAGAAATTCCTCAAGCCTGTTTGGAAGAATGACTGGTTCTTTGCAACAGTTGACATCTGTGTATATGTGTAGGCATCATGAACCTGAATTTGAGGCCATCAAAGAATATGTTGGTGTATTATCAGACAAGCTAGTAACTGTGGAAAGGATAGGAGATCGAATTTATAAAGAACGGAAAGGTAATTTTGCATTATTTATATAGAGATTATATCTCTAATAAAAACTTCCAAGCTTCACTGTCTGCAGTCATTTGTATTTTAAACATCTTATTTGCTTCTCAGACATCGAAGGATGTTTAATCTGCAAAGAAAGTACACACAAATCTTAAAAACTAAACTCAAATTTAATACCTCTTAAAATGTATTCTCTTGCCTCATTGTTTCTATCACACACTGTGTAAAAGTTATTGAAAAGTGGTTATGTTGAACCTAATACACTCAATACAAACACCTAACTACATTTATAACTTTTGCAACACAAAGATTCTGTGTCCCTAGTTTTCAAAAGCCGTCAGTTTGCATCAACATAATCTAGTTGAAGTCTTAAAATTTTTTGCAAAACTTATTCTAAACTTTATATCTAAGTCTTCCACTAGTTTTTTCCAATTGGACTCCTTTTAAAATAGAACTTTAAACAACAAAATTTGGCGTGGAACATCCTTCATCTCGCACAGCAACTAATGCAAAACTTAGATGCCTCCAGGAAAAATTATGATAACAATATTGATATTTGTCCATATTGACTCTTATATTCAATTTTATTTAAACTAGAAGACTGGGACCTTTGAAATGCTACATTAAGATTTCTAAAAATATTACCTTAGTGTAACAGGCTATTCACTAGTATCTTTTCAAGAGAGGCAGATATTGACTTAAAGATGATGTATCGTTCAGGATGAACTTTCCTGTTTTTTTCAGAAAAAAGAAAACAGTTTCTGAATAAATCAATTTAGTCATTATAATACACACTCCATGCCTGCCCTATTTAACTTCTTTAGGCTTTGCCCTATTTAAATAAAAACAGATGAAACGTCACCATTTTGACTAAATTGAAGACATTAAATACAAGTTATGGTTGATTTAATTCCATGAGAAAAATGATATTTTACTTGCGTGGAAATCACTTTGTCTAGATACAGTTTTGGGCAGGAAAAAACTAAATTTGTTATATTATTTTGGAATTAGATGGATGTCCCTTGTAACATTTTTTTCTTATATACTATATATGTCAGCCTTATAAAATTTCAATTAAAAAAAATTTCTTCTTTTAAATTTAAAAAATATTTCTCTATTTTAAAGTACAAGGAAAGGACCATTTACAGCATTCAACTTTTTTTGTGTTCTTAGAATACATTGGGGAGTTAAATCAATTTAACCCTGTTATCACAATGTGGGCGAGCATAGAACCTTCATTGCAACCACTTTTATTAGATATTGCAGCAGCTGTGGAAATTTGTTCAACGTCACAGCAGTTGAGGTTCATAGATACATTTCAGTCAAATTTTTCACAGGTGAGTAAAGTCCTATTTTGTTGTTTATCTTATTGTGGTATATTGTTTTAGTAAAATGAGTTATAAAATTTCAATTTATATATATATATATATATATAGAACAGATTGAATCGTAAAATTATTTTACACTGTGATTTTTACAAAGAAGAGTGTGTATGGATCGGAGCTCCATTTTATTTAATACTTATTACACCAGCATATCTATATGTATAAGCTACTTCATATAATATATGAAGTAGCTTATACATATAGATATGCTGTACACATATTATGTGCTGTACACATTTCTCCCAATATCTGCTCAGGGGATTGCCACTTCTAAATGTGGATGTTTAATCTCTTAGCGAAGGGTTGATTTCTTCTTTTTTTTGTTTAACCAGCATATCTATATATGTAAGCTACTTCAAAGTCCTTATACTGTATAGTCTTGGTCTTATTCCTTATTTTACATGTGATATTTAAATAAGCAGCTACATCTTTTTTAAAACAAGAATATTTTGGGCACAACTGTCATTAAATGTAACTATAAACGTGTGATATCCATGGGTTATATGAGAAAAGAGGTTTTAATACAAGTATTTTTGTTATTTTTATTCTAGTATTTTTTTAAGGGTGATATAATGTTATATTATTTTATTTACACATTCTATGAAAAATATTTCGTATTTTATTTCAATAGACTAAAATTGATAACTTCACTCAGAAACATTGTTGTTTTGTACTTGCTCCAAATATTTTTACTAAAATAAATCACAAATAGGTGTTTTATCCGAATAAAGGGTCATTTTAAAAGTGGAAATACAATGTTAAGCTTCATAAAGTCTTTGAATGTCAAAATTTAGGTACTGCATGCATATTATAATACCAAACATACATAGCAAATTCTAAAACCTGGTGCTATCCATCATTCTTAACAAAATATATTACCTTTCAAGAAACACAGATACCATCATCACTATCTATCCAGAACAGGTAAAGCAGCTAGCTTAACAAGTATTATAAACAAACCATTTACAAAGTCAATTCCTACTTAGTTTAACAAAGAAAATGTTTATTTCAGTTACATTTTATTAAATCATTACAAATATTTTAAATAAAGTAACATGACGTATGTGTTAAAACAGCTTTTTTACCAAATAACCTAAAACACAAAATCATTTCTCTTTTCAGCCTCTAAAGGAATATCAGTTGTACATAGAATCAATCAGAGAAGCTCTGCTTAGAAGAGATGCAATCCAACTTGACTATGAAATTTCAGTGGAAGAAATGAATAAAAAGAAATTAGAGAAGGATCAACTTATGGATGCCGAAAATAGAACAACTCAATCCTCAACCTTTAGTTTATGGAAGTCTGCCACTGACAGATTAACAAGAGAAGATAAACTTGATAAACTAAGTTTAACAATACCAAGACTTGTGAAAACAGTTGAGGTGGGTGTTTTGATTCAGTGTGAATGGATTTTTTTAGTAAATCTTTATGGAATAGACAAATGACCTAATTTAAAAATCCTGTACATTTTTGTAGAAAGTCTGCTGAAAATATGTTCAATTTTATTTATTTTTTTTTTGTTCTTATATAAGTTTTATTGCTCGAATTCATATTTAAGCAATAAAACTTTTTAAATCACAACTTCAGGTATTTGTAATTATTTTCCAAACAAAACAAAATACATAGAGTAATTCTATCACTAAAGAATTAGAAACCCTAAAGAAAGAATTAAATAATTAGATTTAGTTTAGAAACAGTTGAAGGCATTTGGTAGTTTTAGGACTTTATGTTGCTACTAAGGTATTATCATATTGAAATTATTTTATTTACAATCTCAACACGGCATTTAACAAAGGCATTTCTGTTGGAAATTTCCACATTGTTCAGTAAGTAACTGTTGAACTTCTAGCACAAACAGTAGCAGTTAGTGTTAGTGCAGTGTGCAACACTATCAGTAAAAAGCTCGACAACAGCAAAACCAATAAACTTATTATTGAAAAATTTGATTGGAAGATACTCTTCATCCTCCATACAGTCCAGATTTGGCTTCTAATTTACATTTGTTTGGTCCAATCAAATAGACACTGTGGGAAAAAGTTTAATAACAATGAAGAGTTCTAAGAATAAATTCACTGGTTTCTTTTCTTTTATAAATGTCTGATTGCAAAATTTCAAAAATGTAGTAATGGATCTAGCCTAGATACTTAAGTGTTTTAGATTGCAGATTCCACTTTTCGGCCTTTATCAAAATATTTAATGAAATCTTTCTAAATAAATAGTGTCAATTAATTTTCTTGAAAGTATTTTGTACTGTTAATTGAATTTGAGACTAACACTCCCGCACTAAGTTTAAGTTCATTAAATTTTATTTGCCAATTCTGAAGTACGTCTGTCTTGCTTGAGTAGGTGTGTGCAGCTGAAGCGACGCTAAGCCAAGCATTTAAAAATGGCTAAACCAACTATTTCCTTTTTTTAATTGTTGTTACCGGCTTTACGGATGCTGTATTTACTGCCTTTGGTACATTTCATGTTTTTAATAACTAGATTTTAATTTCTTTGCAGGTAACTGCTACATTTCATGTTCTTAACTAGATTTTAATTTCTTTACAGGTAACTGCATTTAAATATTATTTCTTCCGACTAAGTTTAAATTATCAGCTGTTCTGTTCACAATGCGTGCGCACCTCACTTAATACGCCACCCATCCCATTTTGGTTAATTTGTGCAATCTAAAATGGTTTCACTTTCTTAACACTTAAAGGCTTTTACTTTTATTTACATTGTTTTAGTGTTCTTTTCAAACTGTTACACATTACATTGTTTCTATTATATTGTTTTTTTTATAGTGGTTATTGTTCTAAACTTGTGATTAAATATTACGATTTTGCCAATTTAGGTTATGTTTACTTTTTCTCTTTTTTCATAATTGGTTATTTTATGGTTTGAATTTACTTACATATTTATATTATATTATACATAGTGCCTTTCTTACTTGCTATTCCAAAATGTTACAATATATATATATATTCTTATTATTTTACATTAACCATTGTTTTTCTGTTGCACTGGCTTTATGAAGTTAATATATTACTATTGTAAGTAATTTTTTCCACCATTAAGTTCAATGATTTTACCTTGTGTGATGAGGCACCTTTTGGTCACTTGACCAAAATATCCATCACCATTCCAATATAATGTCCTGTTTACACATTCAAGTGTAAAATATTCGTTGCTGCTCTAGCATAATAACGAGTTTACACATTGGGCGGTAAAATACCTGTCGCCGCTCTAAGATAATGTTGTGTTTACACATTGGGTGTTAAAATATCCGTTGTCGCTCATACATTATGTTGTGTTAGTGCGTAATACCAGTTGTAACACCTGCACTATAACAAATTTTTGTAAACATTATCTCTTAAAATATCACTTTTGCCTTTTGTATTAGGTTGGTAATTCTGGTATTTGGAGTCGAGAATGAGGAATCAATTTCTTGGTATTGGTTTCGGAATCGGTAAAATTTTGTAATTGACCAATCACTAATGTATATATATATATATATATATATATATATATATATATATTCTTGATATTTAACGTTATCCATTGTTTTTCCGTTGCACTGACTTTATGAAGTTAATATATTACTATGTAAGTAATTTAATCCACCATTAAGTGCAATAATTTTACCTTGAGTGATGAGGCGCCTTTCGGTCAATTGACCATTGTCGAATCACTCACTCGAATCGAGTGATTCGACAATGGTCAATTGACCGAAAGGCGCCTCATCACTCAAGGTAAAATTATTGCACTTAATGGTGGATTAAATTACTTACATAGTAATATATTAACTTCATAAAGTCAGTGCAACGGAAAAACAATGGATAACGTTAAATATCAAGAATTTAATACCTACCAAGGTAAACAACTGTACCGTAAATATCTTAACCTAAAAATCAAACTCCAGAATTGCATCAACAAAATACAGTTTAATAAAAAATGCTTAACACTTAATATAACACCAAAATACGCAAAATTACACATAAAAAATAAACAAAACACTATTATCAATAAAGCAACAAAAATAGCTGAATCACACATTATTAAACAAAACATTAAATCTGCCTACCATAAAAAAAGCCAAATCAATTTACAACTATACACAACCAATTTGGAAATAATGAAAACTTTTGACACTCTCACACCTATTATTCACGAAAAAACACAACAAATTATAATAAAACATAAAACAAACACTATTAACAGACAAAACAAAAAAATCGAAAATTTATCAAAACAACTTAACCTAAAAAATAGCCTAGAACCAATCCACACATCAAAACAACAACATAACCTAAAAAATAGCCTAGAACCAACCCACACCTCTAACAATAATAAATTCATAAACTTAACTAAAACACAATTTACTGAAAAAGAAAAAATAATAATAACAAATTCCTTCAAATATAACCTACCTAACTTCAACAAAAAACAAATAATAAAAAACCTAATAGTTGACACAGAATCTAACATCCACAAAATTACCCACCAAAATACTGAACACATAAGAAATAATATTAATAATAAAATTAACCTAATAAAAACGGGAAAAAACAAAAAAACGGAACAATATATTAATAAAAAGAAATTATAAAACTCAGAGAAAAACTAGAAAACAACGACTACTTAATATTAAAATCAGATAAAACAAATACTCCAGTAATAATAGAAAATACCAAATATATCGATTCAATGACTAACTACATAAAAGAAAATAAATACGAACAAATCCCAGACCCAACTAACAAATACCTTATTGCAATAAAAAACTTAATTGTCACTCACCGTAACACCCTAAACTATAACAATAAATTAAAATACCACACAAGATTATACCCATTCAAACCATGCGCACCAGTATTATCAGAGATACCTAAAATCCACAAACCCAACACACCATTTAGACCACTAATAAATTTCACAACAGCACCATCTTACATAATCGCAAAAATTCTAGACAAAATCCTAAGATCTAAAATACATATCAACAACACATACAATATAAAAAATGGATACGAATTAATTAATAAAATAAAAACGATAAAAACAAACAGCAACACAAAAATAATAAGTTATGACATAACTAACATGTACCCTAGTATCCCAATAGAAGAAACCATAGAAATAATAAAAAACAAACTGATACACAATAACGAAAAAAGAAACATAATAGATAGTATCATTACGCTAACCAAACACATATGTAACCAAAATTACTTCCAATTTAACAATAAATATTATAAACAAACAACAGGACTCCCCATGGGTTCACCCATATCATCTGTCATGTCAGAAATATATTTACAACACTTTGAACAAATAATAATTAAACCTATAATAAACACACACAATATCTCACTATGGACAAGATATGTAGACGATATACTTGTAATATACCAACCTACCATTCACAACGAACACGTCATAATATTAAACAAACTAAATACATACAACGAAAACATACAATTCACCGTTGAAACAGAAACAAATAGAACAATCAACTTCCTCGACATTACTTTAAATATAAATGATAATAAAATAGAAACTACAGTATACAGGAAACCTACTTCCAACAACACCACAATACACTACAAATCTAACCACCCCTGGACACACAAAATTAACACTTACAGTAACATGATAAATAAAGCAATAAAATACACACAGGATAACAAACAAAAATTAAATGAAGAATTAGATAACATTACAAAAATAGCAATAGAAAATGGATACAACAAACACATTATAAAAAATATATACAATAAATTCACAAAAAAACCTAACCTCAACACAACACTACAACCGGAACACGAAAATAATAAAAATAAAAAAATCTACCTAAAATATAAATACACCAATAACAAAATAGAAAAAATAACAAATATATACAACAAAGAATACTACACTCCAACTTACAAACCAAACAACAAAATAATAAAATATCTTAATAACACAAACCACATAACAAATTCAGAAAAACATAACCTATCAGGAATTTACAAAATCACATGCAACAACTGTAACGCTTTTTACATAGGAAAAACAACCAGAACATTTAAAATAAGATTTGAAGAACATTATAGAGCATTCAAAAACAAAAATTCTAAAGTATCAAATGTTGCAGCACACCTAATATCCCATAAACACGAAATAACAAATTACGAAAATAACCTAACCATACTTGAAATAAATAACAACCCAATAGAACTAAACTCACTAGAAAAAAAAAAAGAGTGATTCGACAATGGTCAATTGACCGAAAGGCGCCTCATCACTCAAGGTAAAATTATTGCACTTAATGGTGGATTAAATTACTTACATAGTAATATATTAACTTCATATATATATATATAGTTATTATTGTTAATTATAAACAATTATTCCACCACTAAGTGTAATTAATTTTTATCTTATGTGATGAGGCACCTTTTGGACACTTGACCATTGTTGAATCACTCTACTTGAAATAATAAGTGATTCGACAATGGTCAAGTGACCGAAAGATGCCTTATCACATAAGGTGAAAATTAATTGCACTTAGTGGTGGAATAATTGTTTACAATAACTTTATAAAGTCAGTGCAACGGAAAAATTCTGGACGTGAAATATATATATGTAAAATTCAAGAATATATATGTACATATGAAAGGGATGTAATACATTTTCATACAACTTCTATATAATGTTTGTTATCTCAAGCTTAGCCTAAACTCAAAGTCAAAGTAAAAATCTGAGTTTGTCGACAAACTCGCTTTCAAGACCACAATCACAGGTTTTGGTGGTCAAATAACCTTTTTTTTAGAATGCTAAAAACAACAGAGTTTGATAAACTATAGACCCCATATTACTGGAAGTTGAAAATTATTATAATTGATCCATGGTAATTAGTCCCATACTCCAATTGTAAAAGTTCACTGTGACATGAATGTTAGCTGTATAAAATCTTATGGATAAAAGCCCAATTTAAAATATATGTAAAAAGTAAAAATTATGAGTAAAAACGTAAAAGATAAATGATTTTAAACATTAATACCAAGGAAACATGGGAATTGCTAGCACCAAAGTTTTTTTTTTATTTTTAATTATTGTGAAGAGTATAAAGGTTTTTCTAAAAATCATTGTTTTTACTTTATAATGTGATTACTGGAAATGCAATGGGCTCTACACCTTCGATCAAAATTTAAAATATGACATTGATATTGGTTGTGGCAAATGATTATGTAAACTCATTATGTTAAGGAGATATTCTTTTCTCATGAGATCAAGGCTTCCAAGGTCCTCCATTCAGCCCTAAATTTGTCAAATATATCATCAGGCATAGGGTCATGATGTGCATCAGGTTTGATGAAATGAAATCTGGAGCTATTAAAACTAAGATTGATGTAGCTGAAATTATAAAAAAAGAATTTAAATGGACAAAAGTTCCAGCAGCCTCCTTTAATCTTACAGTTGCTAAACCATCAATCCCCAAATTTATCTATTCATGTTACCAAATCTATAAATTTGATTGCCAAATTTACAGTCCTGTTTGTACAATTTGGACAGATTGGCTATACTTGTCCACAGTCACAGTTTATAACATAAAATTGGCAACAGCTTACCATTTAACCATAATCATCTATAATGTTTTTAGTTTCTAATTAACTCAACTGCATTATTATATGAGAAGATCAATCACAGGAGTCCTATGATGACAAAAACATTATTGCTAAAATAATGAATCATGGTTGTAATTAAAGGTTCTTGGTTTAATTAAAGAAGGGAAAGAGGGCAGAAAATAGCATGGCCTTGAGCTCTATGAACATTGTAGAATAATAACAACAATTGAGAAAGGAGAATGGGTTTTCTGGTCAGTGACCTGCAGAATAAAATTGTTTTGTAACCTTCATGTTAAAGGCGCTTTTTTAAAGTAAGTAAAGTTTTCAAAACTGTACTTTCAGTTTTCCACTGTCATAGCACTGCTGTCAGCAATTGGTGTGTACCTGTATCTGTTGTCAAGCCACACCCACCATTACTGATCCGTTCTTCACTGTTAAAGGTTGTTTACATGTATTTAAAATCTTCCTTTCAATTAAAAGGGCCGCCTTCTTTGAAATACACAGTGTGATATGCTTTCTTAATGTTAAAGGCGGAAAAGCAGCAAACATTCATTGTGAGATCTGTAAAGTGTACGGAGAAAATGACATGAGTGAAGGGATGATAAGGAAATAGTATCGCTTTAGGCCTATGAGAGAACTGGCTAGAAGTTTGTTTTTGTTAATTTGCATCAGCATTTTCAGAGTCCAGCATGAACATAACTTTCGGTACTTCAAATGCTCTACACAATCTTGTGAATCACACTTCTTGACCCTTAAGGAAACTCAAAAGATAACATTGAAGCCTAAATCCTAAAGCTTCTGTTCTCTTTCACTTTTCCATAAACTGTTTGCAAGTCATGAGTGATGAGTGAAGGTCGTTCACTTGTTTCTTAACATGTACATTTGTATGGCCATCTTTACAGGCTCCCATTTCCTTACCATCCCATTACTCATGACATTTTCTCCGTACACTTCACAGATTTCACAACGAATATCAGCTGCTTTCATGCCTTTAACATTAAGAAAAGATATCCTTTAAATCATAGGAGATATTTTAAACACATGTAAACAACCTTTAAGTGACAGATGGATCTGTGAGGGCGGTTGTTGCTTGATACACAAACCAATTTCCAACCGCAGCGCTACAACAGTGGAATTTCAAAACGATACTTACTTTAAAAACGCACCTTATATAATGATGTAAAGGAAACCTATCTTCAACTATTATTTGGCCAGAATGGAATCTGACTTACAATTGTATATAAAGACCTACACATATTGTGTATCCAGTATTTCAATTTGGTATATAACCATTTACAAAACAGATTACGAGAGAGCTAGAGATTTCAGGAAAATCCTAAGAAGATTTCATTTTGGGTACAGTGTGCTAGGGTAAAAAGACAAAGTTCACTAGAATTAAAGGTTTATTTACCTAAAAATAAAACCAATAAAAACACTAAATAATTTACAAAATTTGTTGATCCATTCATAGACTTTTAAAAAACAGAAAAGTTAAAATAAAAATTATTATTTATTTTGCAGTTTGATTAAAATCACACTTATAGTTACTGCTGGACATTTATATTACCAAATTTGGATGTTCCACTGTAGTGTAAAATTTAGTTTTGTTTTTAATTTAAAATATTTTTGGCTGAACAACATTTTAATATTCATAACATACAGATTATAATAGACCCTCATAAATACAATTAAACATTTGATATATTTCAGATGCACTGTGTCAATCAGAAAAAAAAAGAACTGATACTTGTTTTTATTATCTAGGGTTCCAAATTTCACAGAATGTGAATGTTCAGGTTTACACAGTTGTATATCTGGATATTTACAACAAACCTTATAGATATATTTTACAATTTGAAAGTACATAGATATGTGCTTTTTTCTCTTTATATTCTTTTCCTCTTTACGATAGATGAAAAAAATTAAGTCTATCAAAAGGAAAACTGAGTTATTTGATGTTGAGGTTAGGGATTCTGTGTAACTGTGTTACAATTTCCATCTTCTCAATTTGGAGGGTTGCTTTTATTATTTGTGTGTTACTTAAAGTGTCCCCACAGATTGCAACCCCTCAGAATTGAGATAAGAATTTTCATGTCAATGGTATACCAAATCAAAAAACCTCAACTTCAAAACCAAGTATCTCCATTAACTTTTTTCTTGATTTTTTCTTTCTATAATAAATATCTATATTGTGTTTAAATGATATAAAACACAATAATTGTAATTTAAATAATATAAACTTATATATAGTATATCTAAAAGATATAAAGATCTGTGCAAAGCTGAACAATCAACATCTGTAGCAAATGTTTTTGTCACATCTGTGATATCAGCTCTTTTTCCTGTTTGACAAAGGATGTAGTACATCTAAATTTTATATCAAATGTTTTATTATGTTTATGTGTGTCTACATCATTAAAAAATTACAAAGTACAAATTACCAAAATAAGTCTGCCCGTCTTTTCTAATCCAAAAATCTCAAATGAGAGCTTTACCTTTTATCAGAGCAAACCTAAAAGTTTTATTGAATTGTACATGTCATTATTAATTTTCCAAAGGCAAATCAAGATCGAATGGAAATAGCAAATGAGGAATTAAGAGCAGATCTGGACAGGTGGAAAGTAGAGAAAAAACAAGATGTTAAAAGGCTTCTTTCTAAGTTGGCAGAGCAACATATTCTGTATTACCAAGAGGTAAGACATTTAAATGTTATATTAAAATCTTTTCAAATTTTATGACTTGTAATAATTACAAAAATTATTTAAAATATTTAAATATTATTAAATATTTAAATTATTTAAAATACTACCTTGATTTCACTTGTGTCATTCAAAATATCTTCTTCACTTCTGAATTAGTGTATATCCAACATATTGTATTTATATTTCAATTTATCTACTCTTTCTACTACCTTATTTGTGAATCTTAGTATTTTCTATATGCACAAGCATTATGATTGACATTTTTTTCACTAAATGATCATTTACAAGTTGCTAAATCATTTTATTTAGTTGCTAAATAGTTACTATAATTGCAGAATGTTTGAATTTATTTTTCTTTTTAATTTATATAAATCAAACAAAAACAAATTTGTAACAAATGAATTTATTATACCAACTTAATTCTTTGATTGTGTGCATGTGACATGGTACAAAGAAAACAGTAGAGTCTCGATAATTCGAAGTATATGGGACCGAAACCCCCTCGGATTACCGAAAACTGGGAAATACATTCCTGTGCATTAGAAAAAAATAGAAGTTTTAATATACCCTAATACAGTACATACTATAATTAAAATACACAAAATACGTTTATAGAACTTTAATGAACTTTTTTTGAAAGCCCAGCTCACTTTTTCCATAGCGTATGGCTATAAACATTTCGTGGAAGCCTGACTAATTTCCTCTGAATACCATATTTAATAAATTAAAAATATTTCAAAAACAAGAATACTTTTAATACATATATTATTCTAGAATAATATATGCATTAAAAGTATTCTTGTTTTTGAAATATTTTAAATTTATTAAATATTACAAGAAAACATATCACCATATTTAATATACCATATTTATATGAACATTTTTTGGAAGCATGGCTCATTCCCTTTGTATACCGTATGGATATAAACATTTCTTGGAATCCCGATTCATCATTCTTTCTTTCAAATAGATAAAATAGACTCAAATTAAAACAGGCTCAAATCTAACGGTAGCTCAGAAAATCTGGACTCAGATTATCGAGACTCTACTGTTTCAAGGGTTGATTTATACTTCTGAACATCATGATTTTAGTACTGAAAAGGGTAATGATAAGGATTACTATCTTCCCCGGTATTGGAATATAGAGAAGAATCTGTTTATATGGGTAATGTTACTAAACACTTTTGAATGTTTTAAACTTACCTATAGTAGCACTTACTTTGCTTATTGAGGACGGCCGTTTCGGGAGATGTGTCCCTTTGTCAACTCATACCGTAGTTGACAAAGGGACACATCTCCCGAAACGGCCGTCCTCAACAAGCAAAGTAAGTGCTACTATAGGCAACTTTAAAACACTTAAAAATGTTTAGTGATTACTAGTAGCTCACACGAAGATGGAATCAACAAATGTTAATGTTACTTCCATAAAGTATGGTCTACTCTCTGGTGGAAATGGACTCAGATGAAGACCGAAATACTAAGAAATTACAGAATAGTATGAAACTTACATACGTAATGCTATTGATTTTTTTTTTTACTGGTATGTAATACGGGCAACAGATTTTTGTTAATAAATTTTATAAGTTATGAATTTTTCTATATAAAATCTGATAAAAAGGCCTAGAAAAACTACTTATGTACAAAATGTAAAAGGTAATGGTTTATAAAATTTTATTTCAACTATAACTTATAAAATTATATGCTATTTATATTACAGTGTCTTGAAGCATGGGAGAAAGTATTGCCGACATTGAAAGCGACAAACAGTACGTCAACATAACTGCACTTAATTAATACTACCATTCCTTGTATACTGTTTTTTAAAATTGTGTCATAATTATGTTTCATTGTAAATTTCTCTTTATTGACTGTTCTGTGTAATTCTGAAAGAATATTTGTTTATTGAATGTTATGTATTATACTTTTTTATGTCTCAAATGACATTATTATGAAATTTTTGTGTTGTTTTCATACCTTTTTTCACTGTTTTGTGTTTCTTCTTATTATTTTGAAACCCAAATTATTAAGAAACAATTTGAAGTTCTTTGTTCTAAGAAACTCAGTAATCAATATGTATAGTAATTAAGAGTTTGGGTCTTCATTATTCTTGAGATAAGAAAGAAGTTTTTTACTGTATTCTCATGATACACTCAATTTTTGTTTATATATTATTTATTACTTCATATGGGCTAGACTTCTTATGTATGTTGCTATCTGAGTTATTGTAGAAAATTCTTACATTATCTAGGTTTTTTTTAATTTTTATTTTTCGTTCAGTTAAGTGTATTTATAAATTATACAGTGAAAATAGCTTTATTTACCATTTGATATGTTCTGTAATTAACAGTATTTTTTTATAACTACATTAGTAACGTCACATATCAACTGTGTGTCATAATGTGTAGTGATTGTTCATGAAGTGTATAGTTAATGTTTTGTTATCAAATGTAATTTTATTTTGTAAAATACTTGTTATAGTTTTGAACTTATTTTGTACTGCTTGTTTTTTTCAAGCTTGTTTATTTGTTCTGTAGGATATATCTAGCACATCATAGAAAGTCATTTATTAACCAGGAAATTTTAAAACAAGGCAATAGTGTAATAGCAGTTATTGAAATTGTAAACAGAATTGTGATAAATCTATTTTATGGCTAATTATGTTTCATTTAACAATAACAACTCAAATGAAGAGAATTGATGAAAAATGTACTAAAAAAACCATTAGCAATAACAGATTTTTGAAAAAAAATTAACATTTCTAGTGTCTTGTTTGATTTGGTTATCCAAAGTAGGGCTTTTTTTAAAAATTGTTCAGTTGTTTTTTTTATTTAATCTAGTTACTACATTATTTTTACTGTAAGCACTTCTCCTATACAAGTTAAAAGGTAAGGATAGTATCTCTTCTCTAATGTGTCAGTTAGGAACTGACTTCTTGGACTTCTAAGCTTTTTTGAAGTTTCTCCTATTATTTCGAGTCTGTGTTTTAGGAGTTATGGCAGTGGCTTCTGCTGTTGTTTCCTTACATTACTGTTTGATTTAGTATTAATACATACACTCCAGCCCAACTTGATCTTGAGTGGTTGACTGTCTACCACACTGATATGGCATCCAAAACCGGAGAATTATACTTGACTTTGTTCACTATATTAATCTGTCCTCCATGCTTGTGAAAAAACATTGCCTGTTTATTGCCGTTTATAATGAAAGTCGAGTGATATATTTTTCTGTATATGGTTTTTATTTGATTTATAACTATTTTAGTGATAATTCTATATTTACTCTTTATATTATTTTCTTTTTTTGTATATACTAAACAGTATATTTATAATGAATACTTTACACAAAAAACCTATCTTCTATGAGAAATAACAAACTTCTTGCTGCTGTACCTAGTATTAAACCTATTGACCTGTTTTAAATACAGTAGACTCTTGAAATTCCGAGTCTTGACATATTGAGCTTCTGTTAAATTCGAGCCGATTTCTATGTGAGCCTATTTTATCTGTTTGAAAGAAAATGATGAGTTAGGCTTCCAAAAAATATTTATAGCTATGCAGTATGCAAAAGAAATGAGTTGGGCTTCCAGGAAATGCTTACATCAATACGGTATGCAAAGGAAATGAATCATGCTTCATCTCAATACGGTATGCAAAGGAAATGAGTCGGGCTTCCAAAAAATGTTCATATAAAGTTCTATAAACTTATTTATTGTGTTTTGAATTATAGAATTAGGGTTCATTAGAACTCCAGAGATTGTTGGAAAGATACTACTTTTTCAACTTGCTACTGTTTAGAGTTGATATGAATAGAAGAAGTTACGGTTTGTGTGTAAATTGGAAGATGCTGGAATCATTTGTAGTCATCATCTCAATAAATGTTTATTTCACTAGACAAATGTTTAAGCACTGACGAAGCCTTAGCAGAATATCCATCCAATTTTAAAAAGTGCTGAAGATGAAAAAGAACCTTTAAATTAGAAGATATATAGAGGTACAAAATCCTTCCAAAAAGGAATGTTATGGCAGTATTCGATACACTTGAAAGCTGATATTTTTAGTTCCACAAAAAATTTGCATATTTTTATGAAAAATCATCAAACTTTGTTCGCCAAGGTATTGAGAATCGGTTTTTAGTCAACAAAAAATATGGATTGCATTAAATTTTCATAAATATTCCTTTGAATATTTATTACATAAAAATGTATTTTAAAAAAATAATAATGTATACTTTTAAATATGTAATAGTAAACGTTTTTCCATAAGATTTTATTTCCAAGTTGGAGGAACAACAGTGCTTCAATCAATAAAAGTTAAGGTTTCTGTATAATTATGAATTTGTTAATGGAAAGTGGAAACTATATGTAGAATTGGAACTATAATTAAACTCACCTTCCTGACTTGTGAGACTATCTTAGAACAAATTTAAGGCCTCTTTTTATTCTATCATATGCATTTTCTACTCTGTCTTTATTAACCCTCCGAAGTGCTGGTAATAACACTCTGTAGTGCTAGGTGTATTAATGGTGAGGCGCAGGATTTTATGTTTAATGAAATAGAAAATACAAGGTTTTCTGAAGTATAACATATTCTATATCAAAATATTCACAATAACCGAAAGAATAAAATTATGTAAAACAGAAACTTACCAAATTATATTGAAGCATAAAAAACTGCCGATAAATAGAAAACAAATTTTACTTGAAAATGTTTTCTCCTTTCCAGTTAATCTTAGAATGACCATTGTAAAATATTTGAAATCCAGAATATACTAAAGATGCACAATTTAGTCCTGAATATAGAAAAGTATAACATAAATAGTTTATATTCACAAATAATTAGTGTTTTTAACATAATAAGCACTACTGTAATCAAGAAAAATCATCAAAAATTTCATATTATTTATTTCCAAACTAGGTTTTTAGGATCAATGTGATCAGGCAAACTTGTCTTTGTTGGAAATTATTATCTCTTAGATTTACAAATATAACATAAAAATCAAAATCATATAGGCCTATATACATATTTACACATTATGCCTGTGTACATGTCAATGGCTAATCCGATTCTGCTGCACAGTTTTTGATGCCTCGCCCTTTAGGTCTCCTGAAATGTTCTAAGTCCTTATAACAACCAGGTTGGACACCAGAGTTAAACCTAAACAACAGAACCTACTTTTGGATTTTTTCCTTTGAGTAAACAAACTACACGAGGGTGGCGCAGACTCGCTCCAGGGCAACGCATCAAGTTATGCTGTGTATCACACGCAGGTTCAGGATGAGGCTCAAGAGTATCAACTGTTTTACCTTCAACCAGCAATTCAACTATTTCTGCCATAAAATTGAACCTATCAAGAGGATTGTCTGTATTCTTTTTATACAAGATGAATGGATTCAGTACAGCCTTATTGAAAAAGTATCAAAAATCTTCTTCCAGTACTTTTTGGCTGGTCGAGTGGATGTAGAATGGTAAATAGATTTATCCTTTACATCAAAGGGTTAGAGGATACACTCTAACTCAATTACTATTTGAATTACTGGTAGTTGGTTCATTTGAGGCTTCATCAGGAGGTAGTTCATCTTCATTCTCAGAATCAGAGATTTGTTGAGAAGTTGGTGGTGACAAGTTACTATGAGGCCTAGGCCTATCAGTACATGAAGAACTTGACCTGATTTAGGTCTATATCATCATCAGATTCACAAGATACATATCGTCGAAATCGGGGTTATACTTCTCTCCACTACCAGACAACTATCATTATTTTCTGGAATTTCTTCCAAGTCTGTGTCAATATCAGAAATATTTCTATCTGACTTGTTACCTGATTAATCAAATAAGCACTTTCTGATTTGACTTGAACGACTTAGTTCACTCATTATTTATCATGAATCACACAACAAACAAATGTAAAAATTAAAAAAATACTTATACCATAACTAAAACCACTTATATCATAACTACCCACGACTCTTGCAAACAGACTGCTGACTTACGAACCCTTCAATTACGCCTATTACGTCATGCAAAATGTTTTTCCGAAAAAAATATTAGATAAACCAATTCTTTTACTCTATTCTAATATAAAATATAACGGAATTGGAGCACGGGTTATTGATCAGCAGTGATTATTGCAATTGGCTCAGACAGAGCCGTTAGCACCTCAGAACGAGACCCAAATGGCTCAGACCAAGTTGTTAGCACTTCGAGGGGCAAGGACCAATCTTTAACTAAAGTATTTGAGTTGCTTGTTATAATCATCTTGAATGCACTGATTAAACTATAGTGAATTAATAAATAACTCAGTGAATATTTAAGAGCTTACTTGCTGAAGCATTTCAAAACAATCGTTTCTTTTACAAAACTAAGCCTCAAGGAAACAATTGTTTCGAAACACAGCAGCATGTTAGCTCTTAAGTATTCACTTAGTTATGTATTGCAAAGCTGGACTTTAGGAAGGATGGTTTGAAAGCGCACAGATTCTTATCCAGTTTGAATAGCAAGAAGGGTACACATCACTGGGAACCCATAGTGATAAATGGAAAGCCTTAACTACACCCAAAATGGTAGCGATTGCTCTATGTACTCACTACACAGCTGTAAGCAATTTAAACATGTCCTCATCAGATAGGAAAAGCATGCTCATCAAGGAATTGTCTTCTTGACCTACCGACGAAGAATGGACTTATTTTTACCAGGGTTTCTCAATCGTAGAGTTAGAAACGGCACTCAACTCCATGAAGAAGGGCAAGTCTGCTGGCCCAGATGATATCTTTCCTGATTTCCTGTGCCACTTGGGTCCCTTAGCGATAAACACTTTCCTCAAGCTCATTAATCTTACCTGGAGAAAAGGACTTTGCAACAGTGGAGAAAGGCCACAGTAAATCACTTCTGAAGAAAGCCAAGCCCCTGGAGACTTTGCCAGCTATCGACCAGTCTCCCTTACTAGCGTCTGCTGCAAAGTTGCTGAAAAGATGGTTGAGCGCAGACTGGGAGAATTTCTAGAGAAATCAGGTGCAATTAGCGACAATCAAGCTGGCTTCCGGAAGCACCGCTCAACCACCGACCAAGTTATGAAATTCACCCAGTCAGTCAAAGACGGATTCCATAAGAAACAATCAACCATGGCACTTCTAGTCGACTTTAAGGCAGCTTACGACAAGGTGTGGCGACAACTAATCATGAAAAAGCTTCACTCTTTCGGAATAAAGGAAAACATGTACAGGTGAATTGGCAGCTTTCTTTCAAATCACTTCATACAGTGTAGATTCTTCGACGAACAATCATCGTTTAAAAAACTGAAACAAGGCCTCCCACAAGGAGCCGTGCTTAGCTGTCTTCTATTTAACCTCATGATAGACGACCTAGAGGCTGCCATCAGCAAAATACCAGGTGTGAATTGTCTGTTTTTCGCCGACGACGTCATCATATGGGCAACCGGTAGCAATACACAGGCACTAGAAGAAGCCATAAACGTACCCATGACTAGACTCGAGGAATGGGCGTCTCAAAATAAGATGGAAGTCAACGCAGAGAAAACCGTGTGCCAGCTGTTCTCCCTGTCAACCAAGCCACACTCCTTCAAGGTGTACTATGGTGGAAAAACTCTAGGCCAAGTTAAGCTACCTAAATACCTGGGCGTCGCACTGGACACCAAATTATCATGGAACGAGCACATTAGGTCCGCCGCTGAAAAAGGGAACAACATTTTGAAAAGGTTGACTGCTACCAAGTGGGGAGCCACGAAGGACGTTTTGATAGCCACCTATAAATCCTACGTAAGGCCTATCCTGGAATATGGCGGGAAAGCCATAGCCACTGCTAGCTCCACCAACCTAACCAAACTCGAGACCATCCAGAATAATGCACTGAGAACAATTACTGTAGGTGCAAAATCGACTCCAACAGCCATGTAGTTCCAGGCTGGAATCGAGCCACTAGAGGCTAGACGGAACAAAAGAGTTCTCAAATTTTGGGAAAGAGCTAAGAGAGTGGATAGCTATTTCTGGAATGGCTACAAACCGGCCTCCCAGCGGCTCAAAACTTAAATATCTCCCCTATGCCACATGCGAACCATAAAGGACAAATACAAGCTTCCGCAGCCGCTATGTAACTACGTTCCCATGGTGACTCACCTATCCCATATTTGTACAACCCTGAGCAATTTTACTGGTAAAAAGGCAGACTCCACCCCACAGGCACTAAAAACACAGGCCCTGGAAACCATTGCCATGCAATACCCTCATAGCAAGTGGTTTCATATATTCACAGATGGCTCGTACAACCCAACACTCAAAGGAGCAGGATGGTTCTGTGGGGAGTTTGAGGGCTTCTCTGCTGTCGGTACGAATACCACTAACTTTGATGGAGAAATCAGTGCCGTCCAAGAAGCCGCAACTGCGCTATTATAATCTTGCGTTCCACCAGCAAATGCAGTGTTTTTTATAGACTCACAAGCAGCCATACTGGCCCTTGCCTCAAACGCATCCACTGACTGCCTAGGAACAATCAGCTGCCGCCAGGCAATTGAAAGGCTCATAATAAAAGGATGGAAGGTCAAACTCCAATGGATCCCTAGTCATGTGGGCATAATAGGAAACGAAATGGCAAAAAGGGGAAGCGCATCAGCCAGCAACCCCCATCTCACTCAACACTGCCAAAAATAACAGATGGCGTAGTCAACACCTATACCTTAAACGACATGGCGAACCTGGCAAAAAACAAAAAATGTGATGTTTTAGCCTGTAAGGGACCTCTTCCCAGTAATTTAGAGCGCTCTGAATCGGTCGCCAGTTTCCGTCTACTCACTGGCCATGACTACCTGCACCGCATCGGCCTAGCAGATGACCCCACCTGCCCTCTCTGCTTGAATGGCACAATGAACGCCGAACACCTCAAGTCCTGCGCAGATCTGTCCGTCTACCCTGAAGACCCCACTAGCCGTTACTGGGAGGCGCGGCGTCGAATGGCCGAAAAGCCAAGGACGGGCGTTGGCTAAAGTAAAGTAAAGTAAGTAAGTTATGTATTGATTAGTTATAGTAAAGTATTTGGTTAATCACTAAAACTTCAATAATATTTGTTTATGCCCAAATTTGTCACAGCAAATGTGTTTAAGTAACTCCTTAATGATGTTGAATACAAAATTTACATCAGTTGATAAATTTGTAACTTCAGTGCTATGGTAATTTTTTTTAATTGTCGATTTCAGTTTTAACAACTCAATTTCCTAACAATGAAATTTTAATAATTGTATATTACCCAAAAAATGTTATCTTGAAACTAAGAACAGGATAATTGTGTGGGTAAAACTACCCATTATGTTTTTTTTTTCTAGATACATGTTTGTGTATGTTTCTGTTTTATTCCAAAAATTCTCACAAAGAGAAATTTTGTTTGCAGTTACTGGTTACAGCTCTGGTAATATCCCCCAAAACAAATTCCTGGCTATAACCTTGTCCTGACAATAAATTCAACCCATCATTTAGCAAGGTAGTATTAAGAATTGTTTCTAAACATTGATAGAATGGTGAATAAGTGAATGATATTTAAATAAAGACTACTTAATTCTTTGTATCAGCTGGTTTCATATACAGTAAAACCCCTCAAATCTGAACCCCAGCGAAATTCGAACATGATTTAATGAAAACCAAATTTTAAAAAAGTATCTACAATTTAATAAAGTATGTACTGAAAGTTTGTTTCTTACGTAAAACAGGACTGAGATGTGTAATATATTGGTACTGACACTGTAAAACATGATATATTACGAAGGTCTATACTGCACTACTGTATCACTTCATTAACATAGAATTTATTGACAGTAAAAAGATTTATAAAAATAAAAAAGGCAAACACTAAACTAAATGTTTCACTTAAAAAGAAAAGACGCAAACACTTTACTATTTTTTCACTTAAAATCAGTCATCTTCATCTGACGAAGAGACGTAAACCTTCCCGAGGATTCGATGTTGCGGCACCGTCGTATTAGCATAACATCATTAGGTGTTGTACTGCATGTTGTTCTAGGTAATGCAAACCTAGCACAATTTCAAGAGCGGTGGCATGAGTAACAGCATTCATAGAGGCATCTTTTTCCTCACTATCGCTATCTGCTACAATGTCATTGTGTTGATCCTGGTTACCATGTCATGCTCGGTATATTCTTCATTGTTATCTAGTGCTGCCCACTCTTCCAGGTAACGTTCTTCACCATCTTCACATCCTGGTACTCTTTAAAGGACCTCAGTTTCATCATCCCGTGTTCTAAGTAGTGTTTCCACAAATTCGAGGCTTGGCCAGAGCTTCTTCCAAGATTTCTGCAGTAAAGTGTTACTGATATTCCAGGATTCAGCTACCCAGTAAATTACATCCTGTATTGTAATCGTCTTAAGTTTTTCTGAAATAGAAAGATAACAATCTTCTTCAATTAATCTTTGCAGAAGCTTTTTCCTGTAGCTCAATTTTATGTTCTGCAGTACATCTTGATGAATAGGCTGAAGCAACGATATCACGTTAGGTGGGAGAAATATTGCTTTTATGTCTTTACATACCAACTGCATGTCTGAAGGATGTGAAGGAGCATTGTCTATCAAAAGTAGAGCTTTTGGTGGCAGTACATCTTTTTCATTAAATTTTGTTACTGAAGGAACAAATTCATTTTTAACTACTCCTTGAAAATATTACCAGTCATCCATGCCTTACACTGATTTCTGTAATGAACAGGGAGAGCATTCAAGTTAATATTTTTAAGGGCTTGTGACTTGGCAGATTTTCCAATCACCATTAATGGTAGCTTATTTGTTACTGCAGGCTAAAACTGTGACTCCATTTGCTCGTTTTAAAGCCTGGTGCAGAAGATTCCTCTTTAGAAGCAAGACTTTTAGTGGGAAGGGCTTTAAAATTCAATCTATTCTTGTCCTCATTATACACTTGCTGGGGTGGGTAATTTTCAGAAAAAATCAAATCTGTGAATTCGTTTAAATATTCTTTTGCAGCAAGATTATCAGCTGATAACTTTTCCGCGTTAGTTGTATAATTCTGTGCCTTCTCTTCCATCTATCCAACCATCCATTGCTAGCAGTAAATTCCAAATCACCGTTCATAAATTTGTTCGACTGTAATGCCTTTACTTGTATTAATGGGCCACTAATAGGAATTCCTTTCTGCCCCTCTTATGTAAACCATAAAAATACAGCCTCATCAATTTTTTCATTCACAGAAATTTTTGCGTGATGGCGCTGTTCCGAAGACTTTTCACTTGTAGCACTGCAAAACTGTTCAATTTTTGCACGATTCTTTTTCTAGTCACTTATTGTAGCTTTACTGATACTAAATTCAACAGCCAACTTTGTCAAACTTTCCCCTTTGTCTAGTTGCATTAACACTTTGTTTTTTTTTTTAAATTGCAAAAACGGTTTTTCCGTTTGCTCGCCATAATGCACTTTTAGAAAACTAAAATTCTCTATCCACAGAACAGCAACCCTACAGCACAATTGAACCTCTAACGGTAAACAAAGCAGTTCTATTAATAGGCTATTAATGTATTAATAGTAATATTAATACATGGAATCATGTAGGCTACAATACAGCGCATTACTTAAAGCTAACATTCATAAACAGACACATCCGTTAAATGTAAAAGAATGGAATAGACTTGTGCTTCAATATTTTTCTTGAATGAAGGTACAATATTGATATAGAAATATGTAATGAATCCTCTAATATTGTTCGTTAATAAAAAAAATCACTTCTGTCAAATGCAAAATACTCAGGGAATCCGAAATTTTCAGCAGGCTATATATAGCCCCAATTAGTTCGGATTCAAGAGGTTCCACTGTATACAAAATTATTCAATGCCCATAAGCCTCAGCAAAACCCACAATTCCTCTTAATCAGAATATCAGACAATGTGCAGACAGTAAATTTCAAATTAATATCTTTAGTTATACTACCCTCCAAAACACAAATCTGAAGAGAAAAGGGCATTTGTCAAGGTATTCTGGCACTTCATTTAATCAAAAAATTTAAAAAATGGCAGCTGCTTTATTTCTACTGATCCTACTACATAAGACACACAATATGGTAAAAATTCTTGAACAGATTTTGAAAATATCCATTTTGCTGTCAATATTTTATCGAGTTAAATTTACTAAGTACATGGGTAATGATATAAAGAATAAATGTTCAATCAATCTATCAAGCAACTTTTTTGAATATACATATTAAGTCAATAATCTACCTACATCTTCATTGAAGACTCAGAGCTTTCTTCCAACTGGCCTATTTAATGTGAAGTTAATTAAATAAGATTTCACAAGGAACAAGGAAGAAAAAGGTTATTCATAAAACGTGTATGATAAGTCACAATACATATTGTTTCTTGTTTTTACACATTTTATTTAAAATTATGTACAAAATAAAAGCTGTATTAGTTAATGTCATGAGTTTATAGGTTGTACACCAAGCAACTGTTTTGCTTCTTCAGCTTGAGCTAAAACCGTATCGCTTGCATATCTATTGAGAAGTTCTTGTTTCTTTCGATGTAGCAAAGCTTGTTCAACTTCTTTCTGTGAAGGTACTGGAACGTGAGCAATAAACCTGGGTTGGGATCTGTTACCTTCCCCTCCACCATCTTCATCCTCATCTGATGACTGAAAAATTAATGTTTAATTTACAATTTTGTAAAGGAAAATCATTTTCTACATGGAAGTTTTAAGATGCATATTTTATTTTTACTAACCATTATCTGAATATTATTCAGACATTGGAAACCTCTCTCCCTTACTCAAACGCATGTGTACACACCATACACACTATAGAGAAAATAAATTACTGTTTTTCTTATGAATTTACAACCCCCTTTTATAACTTTCAGTTGTTTTTGTTTTTCAACTTGACATACAAGAATGGAACAAACAATGTTTTATATTGATTCCAGTTTGTATTATACACTACAAGAAGGGCTTTTTCAAAGTTTTTGTCGAAATGTATTACCTAAGATAGAATGGGCATAAAAAAAAGTTTTTCAAAGATTACAGATATTATCTTAGTAGAAAAAATCTAGGTTTGAAGAAAAACCTCATATTCCCTAGCACCAACTAAAAAATGATATCAAAGGTAGCATTAAAAAAAATCTTAGACATAGATCACTTGGTGTCAATTCAATGAAATGCAAACAGAAAAAAAGGAGAAGGTATCAAACGCAATTCCAGTGCAACTTACAACTCAAGCTTGTAACACTCAAACTTTTACAAAATGCTAGAATGATATTACTGGAAAGTATAAAACTACAAAATATGTCACAAACTAAAAGCAAATGTTCATACAGCTTTAAATAACAAATATAGTGAGATTAAACATACATTTAGATCTGGAGCTACAGCATAAATATTTTCTTCTTCTTCATTATCTTCTACTACATCTTCTGCTTCATCTTTATTTAATGCTTCTTTCTTCCCTTTCCATTCAGCAATTGATGCTAAAACGGCTGAAATATTACAAATATATATTATTTAACAAAGAATTACAACAACTTTAAGATGGACCTTTCTAATATCCATCTAGTGACATGAAGGACATAGAATTAAAACTTAGATAAAACAAATAAAAACTTCAAACCTAAACAAGAAATAATTCAAACCTACATTAAACTGGTAGAAATTACAAAACAAGACTTAAAGAAGAAACACTTAAAACCCTAAGTTGATTACAATACCAACCAATTAGTCATTCTAAAAATGTTTTGGCAAACTGCCATAACAAACAGAAATTTCAAACCTAAATAAGAAATAATTAAAGCTTACATTCGTTGATTACAATGCCAACTAATTAGTTATTCTAAAAATGTTTGTGCAAACGGCCATACTCGCTACGCTCTGCTCTTAATATGATAAAAGCTAGATCTTCATAATTAGTCATTCTAAAACTGTGCAAACTGGCAATAACAAATAGCAATTTCAAGCCTAAATAAGGAACAATTAAAACTTATAATAGTTTATTACAATGCCAACTAATTAGTCATTTTTAAAATGTTTATCCAAACTGCCATTCTTACTATGCTCTGCTCTTAATATGATGAAAGCTAGATCTTCAAGTTAATGGTACACAGATACTAAATAAATTATTATGTTATTGGCAAACAAAACATTTAAATGATTTCTGTATAAACATTTAAACCAACCAAAAAATGTATAAACCCATTTTATAGAAATGAAACGATGCTTTATAAAACAAAACATTAATTTATTGGCTCATCTCACCATGAAACATGATTGTATCAGCTCTTTTAGGTATATTTTATATGTTATTTGGCCTGTACAATTAATTTAGCATTATTGAAGAGCTTTTTAAAAACTGGCTCTTAAATAACTGTAATTGACAATTATGATTCAGATAATGACCTCAATTTTCAACCAAATTGTAATAATTTTATTTTGTATGTAATACCTAATTCAAGTTATAAATAGTATTAATAATATTAAAAATAATTATTTTTATTTTATACCTTTTATGAAGGGGCTCTCAGTTTTTTTAGATATACTATTAGTCAACTATTTAACACGTTTGAAGTGTTTCAGTTCATATTGTCACATATTAAGGAACCCAAAAATATAAAATGTTGCATTTTTTGTAACTGAAAAACGATTTTAATAATTTATGATTTCTAAAAAATGTGAAATAGTTCTAGAGATGCGAGGCAGACACAAAATATTAGAGCTGTATTTGATTGCAAAAAAGTAAGATGAATATATAAATTTAATGAATAAACTAGAACCAAATGTGCATTTTCGTTATATTCTATCTATCTAGCTATTTTAGATACCTCTAGGTTACAATATAACCAAAATGTACTTACAAATCTACTTTTTTTGTAGATTTTTAAATTTAATGTGAGTTTACATTTGTTATATTAGTTCTAAAATTACAAATTTTTGGAAAGAACATAATTATTTTTAATTCAATTTCCTCTTTACAAATGTTGAAATTTCTAACCTTTCCTCTCTTCTCTAACTTCAATTGGCAGCAACACTCCATCATCATCATCACGGTATCCATAATAATCTGCATCTATATCTTTCATCAGCTCACCTCTGGTCTTCCTTGGAGGTGGTGGAGGTTCTTGCTCAAATAACTCCCGGACACCTTTAATTCAAAATAATAAATACAATAGAGTCCCGATATTTTGAGCTTCTGTCAAATTCGAGCCTATTTTATCTAATTTGAAATAAAACTGAGTAGGGCTTCCAAGAAATGTTTATAGCTATAAGGTATGCAAAGGAAATGAGTTTGGCTTCCAAGAAATGTTCATATAAAGATCTATAAACTCTTTTAGTGCATTTTTAATTACCTATATTATTAGAACACATTCAGCATATGTTGGAATTTAAAGAGGTACCCAAATATTGGATTGTTTTTAATTAGAAAGATTATTGGCATCTAAGTTTTAATTAATACCAAATAATGCTTTATAATTCAAAAGCAGGTTTTGTTGAGTTTTGTGTCGAGCATGAACTAGGAAAAGTCTGAATATACTATATAAGTTTGAAGATTAAAAAATATTCATAGCCTAAATCATTATAGAATCCTTGTTTTATGAATCTTGATTAGAAAATATTACTTTTAACTTTATAAGAATTATTTTTATAAAACAAAATAAACTTAGAAGAAAAAAACAATAACTGTTTTCTTGCTTTTGATGCCATTGCCAACAAATCTAAGAAATCTCCTTTAGTGAAAGCTAAGATCAATCTGAACCCAATGAGCTCATACTAGGTTTTTCTACAACAGTATTAATGGGAAATACCAGAAAATAGTTTTGTATCTTGGCGAAAAGGTGTTTATTTAACTGTTGTGCAACTGTTAGCTGCTTAGGCCATTATCAACAGATGTGTTAATAATGATCTTATAATGAGTAACTTGAAATTTTAAATACAAAATAATTACCTGGTAATTCCTTTGCAGCACCAAAATATTTATAACCTCTATTGCCTGGGACTTCTTTGCCTTCATGATCCAACATTCGTGGACCAACTCTTGCATAATCAGGTCCTCCAAGTTCCCGAATTTGAGCTTCCCAGTGGCCCTTCTCTCTGAGCAATTTATTAATCTCGTCATTTAAATCACGTATTCTAAACTCTCCCAAACCAGCTTCATCATAGAAAACAAAAAATTAAATAAGTTAATCTCTATGTTTATCAATTAGTAAGTATATTTATCAAGATTATATAAATTTGAAAATATATCATGAACAAAATCTTATGACTAAGATATTTTTTAATAAAATTTATATTTTTTAAAAATTATAAATGCAGTAGAAGCTCACATAATTGTGACCTGATAGAGAATACCCCTTACAGGTATTTGATAGTTTTCCATAACTAGCTTTGTGGTAAACCCCAACCAAATTATTATTTTTTTAAAATTTTTTTAGGTTATTATTCACTAATATCAAGTATTTGAAAATTAGTGTGAATAACAGGCTGTGTAAATTGATGGACAGGTCCATAAACCCACTATCTAAACATGTAGAAAAATCAGTAACCAAACCAATAACACTATATACAAAATAAACTCATTAAATGTCTAACATAAATGAAACCTCTCAGCCACAAATAACTTTCTTCTTTTATTTAAAACCTTATGTACATTTCGATTGCATATACCTTTCATTGTATTTTCATTGTAAATTACCTCTGAGGATGATTGCTATGCAATCAAAATGTACATAAGGTTTTAAATAAAAGAAGAAAGTTATTTGTGGTTGAGAGGTTTCATTTATTTATGTTAGACATTATGCTACAGTAGTTTTATACTGTTATCAATAAATGCCTAACAAAACTAAATGACATAATTATTAATAAACCATGATATACTATTTCAATAATGTGCAGAACAACTCAATGCAAGCTGTTTAGTTGTACACATTATTACAGAAACTATTGATTGATTGTTAGAAAATTTCTATAATAAGTCGATAGTTGTAGTTGTCTAAATAATATTTTCCTGAGAAATATTTCCTCAACATTTTCTTGCAAAATACAATTGTGATCCAGGAACTCATACTTACAATACCTTTTTCTGAAGTAAGCACTGAATGCTGTTAATTAACTCAATGGAATTTAAATTATTTCCATTCCTAGCGGCCCAACAGAATTGTGTTTGTGCCATCTACATATTCACACTACGTGTTTATTTAAGTTTTAATTTGTTATTATTTGTAATCATTATTATTTTCCAACTTTCATGATTCAAATTTTTTGGCTAATTCGAATATTTTTATTAATTCCTAAAGCTTTGAACTATCCAAGTTCTACTATATTTATATTTTTTTAAATGCTGTCTTTAAAAATATTTTCAATGGTGCCATTATTTTGTTTGATATGCAGCTCTTCTATCCAAATGATTGCATACTAACAGTAGTAATCCTCTTCATTCAAGTAATGAAGGCAGGACTAACGTAAGAGTGCATCCGTATTTAAATAATTATTATTTTTAATTGTATTTTTTGTTTCTGTTTCTTTGAACAGTCTTTTATTATACTGGCATAGTACATCATAAAAACAAAATATTGCTGGTTCTGGTCATGATTTGTGTATCCAACAACTTCAAGACGATACGAATGATTACCAATATTTTTTTCAAAATATATAAAATCGGCACTTGAACTATAAAATTTTATTTGTTTAAAAACTAATTTTTATTTCATTTTAATGTTATTTTAGGTTTTGCATCTATACATAAAAAGAAATACATAAATGAGCAATTAACCTTAGCTGAGTGTTATTGTTAATCTTTCTGCAGCTGAAATCTGTTCTTGTCAATTATTTTTTTCTTGGCGTTTTTTTTTCTAAAATACATGATTTAGAAGGTAGTTGTAACTGGTAATGATCGTACAATAATAATTAAAAAATTTCCCTGGGTAATTTTGTGAATTTTGTACAGCAATATATTGACTTTGTCTCGCATGAATAACGTTATAGAGGTGTACAAAGATTTGTCTTTTTTTGTAACGTTTTTGTAGTTTCTTAAAATATAGACAAGGATGGCATCATTCACTGACAACATAACTGACAACTAAACTAGCAACTTCACATAAACAATCTTGTAAACCGACTAGCAACTTTCCTAATAGCAAATCAAGTTTACGTTGTGTTGCAATCACCAATTGCTTTCTGTATGTTCACGTCCTGAGACTCGCTGACAAGTGAATTAAATTGTTCTCGCCTTGTAGTTTGGTGTTCAACTTGTTCCTATGAAGCATAATATTTACATAAAACGCTAAATTCAAGAGCAAGTGGCCTGCAGGCTGCAAAGATCAAATCAGGGGCTGCATGCGGATCACGGGTTCTGTACCCCCAACTTAAGCAATAAAAGTATTCTTTGTCTGCAAAAGTTCATAACTTTATCCACTGGCAGACCTTGAAAATTCTGGCATTTGGCATCCAACATCACAGTAAAGATAAGATGGGGCATGTAGATGGTTGTTATCTTACCACTGTTTCAAAGAGTGCAGGTATTAGTATTGGCAAGACCAAACCTGTGTAAATGAATTGATTAGTCATGTCTGGTGCATATCCAGGAGTTTACAACAGCAGGTGATCTCTCCAAAGTATGCATGATTGGCCCATAGTGAAAAGTTCTTCCTATCTTTTCCCTCTGCTAGTCTCTTCACAGGTCTTGTTAGTGATAATCATAACAACAGTACCTATCTTTCTTTTGCCCATAGATAGCTTGTTGGAATTCAATGGTTACTTCCTGTGTGCCTAATTTTGAAAGCTCATCTGCCTTCTCATTACTGTTCAATCCAACAGAGATATCACCCAACTGCTTTTAATGAATTTGGCAAGACCTTATCAGGTTTTCAGGATCATGTTCCAAATTCTAGAGGAGTTGCCAGCAGGTGTGCTTATTATCAATTGGGAGTTGATGAAAAATGCCACCGTTGTTGACAGCCCAGGATCTGGTGTTTGAATACCTCTTACATAGAAGAAAGATTTTATTTCAATGTCATAGTTACAAAACACTGAACTCAAGCAGAGCTTAGATGGAAAAAGCTTAGAGTAGATAACACCTGCCCCCTGTTTGGTGACAATTAACCACCAGGGTATATCCAGTGAAGAATAGTAGTACCACTGAGATACCCATGTCAATATTATATTTGTTCTTGAGATGTGCTAGGTGATTTGAGCTGTTACTGCAGTCGGCTGGTTTGTAGCTGATCTATGGTCCACTCTTTTCAATCTCTCCTAGAAAATCTGTGCGAGTTGGTTCCAATTCATTTTCAGATGTTCTATTTCTATTATGTGGATTGTAACTGAGAAGGGTCTTACCATTATATTTCTGGAAACTATTATTCTTCTATTAAACTTGTGACAATTATCTGATTCAGTCATTTACAAAATTAGACTGGTTTAGTTTTCACTGTCTAACTCATACACCATTATACACAAAAACTTCAAAACTTTAATAAGGGTTCATTGACAGACTTATGTTGTCCACAAAGCTTCTGACAATTATACAATAATCAAACTATATTTTCATCAAAAGCTTATCTAATGTTTTCTGATTACTTTCTTAGTCAACTGCTTTAGTTTCATGCAAAAATTTGTTAAGGTTGTAAACTATACTCTTTTAAAACTTCAATACTGTTTAAAATTTTACCTTGTAGATTCTGAGAGTTATTTCTTTAAACACACATAAGTTTAACACACTATAAAGCTTAACAATTATGAGTAGAAGTCATCTGCCCCCCTCTCTTTTGCAGGCTGAGGTACAATTGCTATCTGTTGACTAAGAAATTTTCTCACTTATTGGAACAATGTTGTACACTTTCCAGTTTAATATTTCCCTACAGTTTCCTTAAATATTACACTTCAATATTACACTGTCTTTAAATTCAATACCAAGTTTTATTGAAAATGCAAAAACCTTTTCACATATATAGTTTACAGTAAAATAAATCATTAAATATTTTTTTCTAAAAATTAAGGCTATTTACCATTTTGTATCTGAGCAACTTTTCTGGCAATTTCTCTAATTATCTGCATCCGCCATTTTTCAGCTTTAGGTAATTCTGTACATTCAGATGCTAAAAATGGTCGCCTTTCTTTCTCCTTTACACCACCTTGCTCAATAACCTGTGCTGCACGCCAACGAGCTAAGGTTGTCCTATTAAAAACATTGTTTAAATTTTATTTCAAAAATATTTATTTTTATTATATACATAATTTGAAAAATGATTCTTTTGGTTTAAATCAAAAATATTAGTCTTACTCAGAAAAAAATATTTATTTACATAAACTGGAGGCAGCACATTATAATGTCTGTCTTATATACTGGTTTAAAACTTACAGGTTAAATCTAATTATTAGTTGTAACCCTCATTATTTTCAAAAGGGAGACTATCCCAAATAACAACAAAATTAAAGCAGAAAATTGCAGGCTAAAAATCTACTTTCTAAGGAGGAAGGGATCTCATTGAAAGATTGCATGAACCTTTTAAAAGCGGGTCATATGATGAATAAATTTAATAAATATCTAGAACTAATAAATACCTAAATACCTAGTATTAATAAATACCTATATCTAGAACTATTTCAATAAGACTGTTTACTACAAAGAAGTATTGGCACTCAAACAAATTGATAATTTAAAGTTTTAATAAATTTTTAAATTGATATTTTATATTTAGTTACATCTGAACATTTACTAGGACCTTAAAGAATAATTTACATGATACCTGAAACCATTGTAAAGAACTCTTTTAACTTATTATCACAAAACTGATTGGTTGTAACATTATTTTACTCAATAAAATAATATCAATATTAGTTACCAGCATTCAAAAACGAATCAAGACAACTACTTAATAATAATTTTAAAAATTGCAAATTTGTTTATTCATAATATATGTAAAAAAAATGGTAAAGATAACAGACTCTTACAAGCTTAAAGTCATCTACAAAAGGGTTTGAGGTGAAATGTGCAGAGCGATCTGTGTGAGATTAATAGTATCAGAATAATTATTTTGTCTTCCCACTTGGTCCATCAGCTTTTGGAGCGAAATGTTCTTTTAAAATGTAGGGGAAGGGGGTAGTGCACATTTAACGCATTGAAGTTTCTTTTAAAAAACAGAAGTAATGTTCGGGTAAGTTTTTTTATACAATTTTACTTTAATATGAGTTCTGAAAGTAATCTTTTTATTTCTGTATTAATTAATTAATTACATCTCTGAAACCAATATCCAAGCCGATTAAACAGGAACATGGTAAAATGAACAGGCAAAAATTATCAACGTAGGTTTTTCAAATAAGTCATACAATAATTTGTTACAATCTTCTTCTTAAAAATTAATTAGAATAAATACAGTTTTATGTAATTAACAGTTTGGTCAGTCAAATAGTGAAATTTCTAATTTTTTTGTTTTACTTTGAAAGTGTCTTAAATGGCTGATTAAGGCACGTGGTGTTAAAATTCTATGTTTCAAGTACAAATTTTTAGGTTTATAGTATGTCTAATACTTTAAATCAGGGATGGCCAACTAGCAACCCAGGGGACGCTTGAGGACCTCGGCCTGGTTTTATGTTGCCCCAGAAAAATGTTACGAATATTAGATTTTTGATTTATTATTAAATGTAAAACATAAATAATAAAGGTTGGTTTAGCTTTTAGCCTAAAGGATAAACACAGCTCCTACCTTCAGGAAGAACTCTGTGACTTGCAATGTGACCCATTTTTTTCAGATAAGTTCGGAAACTGGAACTGCATTTTAGAATCATGTACCTAAGAAGAAACATCTCAAACTACGTGTCTTCAGTAGGAAAATACTTTCAATGTTTGGAGACACATACCTTTGTAAGAGCACCTTTTCAACAATTGAATTTATAAAATAAACTCACCGCAACAGACTCATAAAAAAACCTCTTCGAAATCTGCTAAAGGTTGCAACCACTTTAATTCAGATTGATTTTGATGAACTTTGAACGATTGTTCCAACCCACATTATTCTCATAAAATGAAGTAGGTAGGCATACATAGTTATGGATGATTTTAAATTTAATTAAATTAGTTTTTTTCCAAACACTGTGTTCTGATAAATGTAAACAACATAATTAAATCACAACTCAAAATTTAATATTATACTTCTTTTGATCCTTTATACATTGAGCTTGATATTAAATGTATACGAAGATTTTTGTGTAATGTTTATTGGTTCTTATTATGTAATATAAGATGTAGTCTATACAATATACGTATTGCCTAAATTTGGCTTATTGATGTATGTGTGAAATTAGTTATGTGGCCCTCTTCTACACTGAGAATATTGCAGTCCCTCTTTAGGGTTAAGAAGTTGGCCATCCCTGCTTTAAATGATTGAAACAATCTTGTGAGAGGATATCTCATATCTATACCACAATTTAATTAACTGGATAATTGTTCTAACTTGTTAACTTCTTACTCAAAGGGATAAAATATATTTATATGAGTGTAATTAGAAAATAATTTCATTTGTTCAATTTTTTTTATTTTGGAATTCATAATTAATTAAATTTTTTATTTGTATTATTCATACAATGTGTCTTTCTTTAAAACATACCTCTTATTAATTCAATGAGAATCCACAACTTTTGCAGGTTAATAATAAATTATGTAATATTTAACTGCAATATACAACATCTATTTTAAATAGTGTTATATGGTACATTACATAAACATGTTTTTAGGTTAAATACTTTTTCAATAACTTAATAGAACTTTATAAATTATTTAAATGGTAGCCAACATTGCCAGTTCAATCCCTGTAAGATTATAGAAATTTTAAAACTTATTTGCTCGTTAATATTCTATGTATTAAAAATAACTCAATATATAGTCCACTACCCAGCCCATCTATTAACACCAATTAAATTTCAACTAAGGTCAATTTCATTTTGAGTTAAATGCCACATCTCTTGAAATGACCATCCCTATACATCAAAGTAAATGCTGCTCTAAAAGAGTTAAAATTCATTTTATTTGGTATTTTAGAAGCATAACTTCAAAATGGAAACAATCAATGTAATATAATTGCGTAGTTGCATTTTTAATTATGATACCAAGAAAAAAAATTACTTTAATATTGATCACTAATTAGCTCAAATATTACTGTTGATTAGCTATTAATCGTAATAGGGCAAAGTAATCATTAATTATGTATTAAAACAAGCTTCTGTTCCCTTCTATTACCACTAATGACACATATCTTTACAACCTGAAATATTTTTAATACTTTATAATAAATATATATATACATACATAAAAAATTTTGTTTAATTAAATTAAAGACAAAAATCATAGACATTTTTAATTCCTAAATCAAACTTACAACCATAAGTACATTTTTTTTAACTTAAAATATATATTTTTTTTTAATTTGGTGCCCATTAAAATTTAAATGTCTTGAGCATGGGGCTAGTAACAAATGTGGGTCTTCCTAAAATGGAACATGTATTTACATTCAAGCCAAGAGAGAAGTTGTTTAGGACTTATGATTACAAGTAAAACTAGTCTTATATAAATTATTTTTAAAACAAAATAATAAATACATCTAGCAAAATTAATTGTGTGATAATTATAATTTACTACAATCTGTATAAATTTAGAAAAAAATATTATAAAATATCTTACATTGCTTTTTCTGCATTACGAGCCTGAAACAAAAAAAAGTTTGAAATTAATTGTTAGTCAATTTTATTATTTTATTATTATAATTAACCTTTCCTTATTCTTGAATTTTGTAGTCCATTATGTTCGGTGAATCTTATTAATCACTTAAACAATAGTTTATGACTATCCGAACTTTAAATTTAGTAAATTTGTTAAAACTTACTGAGACAGAACTTTTTCGATCGCTATGTGCCGATCTTCATTAGTGCTTCTGCTTGGAGATGTTGGGTCAAGCGGTGACAGTTTTAAAGGTAGGTTTTCGATAGCATCAAATAGTATGTGTGATTTGTATTGTGTTTGTTCGTTTAATATGTTTGTACTTTGTGTTTTTGTGTGTCTGTAAATTTTATATTGTTCTAGTGTATTGATGTGTAGGATTTCTAGGTTATGGTAAATGTTGAGTTGGTGTTCTGTTTGTGTTCCTCGACTCTTTGTTTAAAGCTTCGACCTGTTTGTCTGTTTCTCCAATGTAGAATTTGTTACATTCATCGCAGTTCCAAGCAGAAGACACTGATGAAGAATGGCACATGGTGATCGAAAACGTTCTATCTCAGTAAATTTAAACAAATTTACTAAATTTAAAGTTCGGATAGTCATAAACTATTGTTTAAGTGATTAATAAGATTCACCGAATGTAATGGACTACAAAATTCAAGAATTAACTGTTACTGTATTGAATTGTTTCATTAATTACTATTGATTTATTTTATTGTATTTTGAGTGTTATTTGTGTGACATTTAGCTCTAATTTTAGCTCAAATCTAATAATTTGTTTATAGAATTTTATTTCTTTATAAGTTAATATTATGTTGATATATATACTCCCTCAATTGTAGGAATATTGTATCAATTTTAGATAAAAAAAAACACATACCACTCTGTACCCTACTGGTGTGGATATTGCCTGAGCAACAAGAATTTGAGTGAAGCAGTAATGTGGTAGCTGATATTGATATTTTATATTTTTATTTTTAGTTAGGTTGGTTTTAAATAATTCAGTCCCATTAAGGTGTTATCGAAATTTATAGCAAAATAAATAAAATGTACTAACTTCCCTTTCATTTACTCATGTTGTTGGTATAAATGTTTCACATTTATTTTTTGTTAAAGGTTTCCTTTGTTTATAGACAATGCAAGTTTTTATTCTAAACTTTATATTTTATCCTTTCAAAAATTTTAATAGTTGGGGTAAAGGTTATAATTTGGGTCAATGATTTTTAAAATAAAAAAATGCTAATGTCAAAAAATTTTAATAGAACAATTGTTAATAGTCTTGTTTAAAAAGTGAGAAATATTCATACTAGTAGATTCCATCTTCATGTGAGCTACTAGTTTTCACTAAAACACTTGTTAATATTTTACAAACTTGCCTATAGTAGCACCTACTTATATTTGTGATTTTACAAACCCCCACCCTAACACCCTAACCTACGAAAACCTTGAAATCAGTTACGGTCTGAGTTGACAATAGAACACATCTGCTGAAATGCCCGTCCTCAACAAATATAAGTACTTGAATTTTGTAGTCCATTACGTTCGGTAAATCTTAATTAATCACTTTAACAATAGTTTATGACTATCTGAACTTTAAATTTTGTAAATTTGTAAAAACTTACTGAGACAGAACGTTTTCGATCGCTATGTGGTGATCTTCTTTAGTGTCCCCGCCAAGAGATGTGGTCCTTTTTTGTTGATGTGTAGGATTTCTAGGTTATGGTAAATGTCTGTGTATTTGTCTCCTGTTTCTTTTATGTGATTGTAAAATGTTGAATTGGTGTTCTGTTTGTGTTCCTCGACTCTTTGTTTAAAGCTGCGACCTGTTTGTTCAATGTAGAATTTGTTAGATTTGTCGCAGTTCAGTTTGTATAAGCCTGGTGCTTGTAGTTTATCTTTGTTGTTGGTGTTGTGATGTATTTTGTATTGTAACTTATTAGTTTTGTATGCTATTTTGTATCCTATTTTTTGAAATTTGCGGGCTATTTTGTTTGTTGTTTTGTTTATCTATGTTTATATGATGTATTTGTTTTCCCTGTCTGTAGTGTTAATTTTAGTGTTTGTATTTTGTACCATAGTTTGTCTATTATTGAGGTGTTGTATCCATTTGTGTATGCTAAATATTTAATTGTGTTTAGTTCTTTGTTTATGTTTTCGGTGGTCATTGGGACTTCTTTAAGTCTATGGAGCATGGGTCTGAAGGCAGCGTGTTTGTGTTGGATAGGGTGGTTTGAAGTGTTGTGGATAAATGTGTCTGTCATTATGAGTTTCCTGTAAATATTGAAGCTGTGTTTTTGTGTGTGGTTTTTTGTTATGGTTAGGTAGGAAGTTTAGGGACGGTTGGTTTCAATTTCTGAAGTGAAGTGGAGTTTTGGGTGTATTTTATTAGTGTAGGTGAGGAGTTTTTCGCATGGACGGAAGTTGCCTCTGTATAGTGTTATGATATCATCGACGTATCTGTGCCAGTAAATGATTTTGTGTGCGTGTGTATTGTTTGTGAGTATCTTGGTGTTTTCTATGTGTTGCAGAAAAATTTTGCTTAGGACACTACTGATAGAACTTCCCATGGGTAAGTCATCTGGTTGTGAATAGAGTTTGAGTTGTAAGTGAAATAGTTTTGTCTGGTGATGGTTTGGAGGATGTTTATGATTTCGGTAACGTGGGTTTTAGGTATGTTGTTCTGTATTAATTGGGTTTCTTGGATGTTGAGCTTTTCGGGGATGGGTATGTTGGTGTACATATTTGTTATATCAAGTGATAGTAGTGTTGAATTGTGTGGTATGTTTATGTCTTTTATTTTATTTATGAGGTTTGTTCTGTTTTTCATGTGTGTTTCTGTGTTTAAGTTTATGGATTGTCTGATTATTATTATTATGCTATTACTCAATTACCTTTCTCTAAAATTAGATTTTTAAAATAAATAACCAGAATTAATTATTGTAACAAAAGCAAAATTTACATATATAATTGCACATAATATTTTATTTAAATTGCTTACTCTTTTTGGCTTTAACAAATTATCAAGGAACAGATAACAAATCGATATTTAAATACACTAACTTTATATTACTGAATATATAACTTTATATACACTGTGATCCATATACGAGGGCTATTCATATAATAAGGTTCCCATAGTTTTTAAACACAGACAGCTTTATTTTTGTTCTTAATGTAATACATCATTTTAAAGCTTAAAACTTGCGCTATGTTTCCACATATTCACTGTTTATGTCCAAACACTTTTGAAAACGATGCTCCAACTTTTCTATTCCCATGTTATAGAATTCTGCCGCCAAACCTTTGAGGAATCAAGTAACCTCTTCCTTGATTGCATATTCGGTACTGAAGCGTAAGCCACCCAAGTGTTCCTTTAATTTTGGGAATAAATGATAATCACTTGGGGCTAGGTCCAGACTGTGGAGGGAGGAGTTTAGCAGTTCTTGAGTTTGATGTGAGAGATTAGGTCGAGCGTTGTCATGGATATACCTTACACCACTGGACAATCTACCTCTCTGGCGGTTCTTCATCGCAGGTCTCAGTTTTCTTAATGTGTCGCAATATCTGTCAGAGTTGACTGTTGTTCCATGAGGCAAAAAGTCGATTAAAATCAGGCCCTTTCTCTAATAAAAGACATTTGCTATGACTTTCCCAGCAGACTGTGTTTGTTTAAACTTCGCCTTCGGCAAAGTTGAATGACACCATTCGAGTGATTGCTGCTTGGTTTCGGCGGTAAAGTGAAACGCCCATATTTCATCGCCTGTAACAATAGAATCCAAGAATTCATCTTTGTTGTCTTCACATTGTTGCAAAAACTGCTGGGCACACCTCGACACGTTGCTGTTTGTGGTTTTCTGTAAACATTCGTGGTACCCTCCGCTCACACACACTGTGATAGCCTAATTTTTTGGTTAAAGTCTTATGAATTGTGGTATTGGAAGTCTCATGAATACGCATAGCAAGTTCTTTAATATCAATCCTCCTATCTTCAAGCAATATTGTTTCAACTTTATCAACAATTCTGTCTGAAACTGAAGACCTTCCGCTCCGGTCTGTATCATGAATTTTCGTGCGGCCTTCACTGAATTCTCTACACTATTTGTGAACATGTTGAACAGATATATACTTTTCCCCATAACCTTCGATTAATTGACGATAAATGTCAATAGGTGAAATCAGTTTTGCATTTAAATAAAACGTATCACAGCATGAATTACATAATTGGTGGTAACAGCAATGGGGAGCTCCGACTTCGAAGGCTGCTAGCCCGGCACAGAGCAATGAAGGGAGGCGGGAGTGGTGGGGATAGAGAGAGGGGGGTTGATAAGTAAGACAGTATGGCCACATTTCTCCTGGCACGTCAAATTCTTTCTTAGCAGCATAGGGAACCTTATTTTATGAATTACCATAGTACATACAATCATTTTATTATTTTTTAAAAGTATTAACTATATACAAAAGCTTGCAGTTTTTGTGTTCTACATCTTGAGGCTTTTATAAAAATTACACTTGTTTGTATTATTTTGTATAAAAAATACCACTACTTACCGATTTATTCAGCAGACGCGTTTCGCGCTGGTCACAAAAAACTTAACACAGTAGAAAACTATGAGATATATAAACACCATAAATACTATCCACAACACATTCTAAATGACAAAACACACTCCCAATCAAGCACTATATTTGAGCACATAATTAACAACTACTATATGAACAATAACACACCACAGAACAAAAATACACCACAGACTTACACCAACACAATACACCTGAGCAGTCTTGTAAGTAATTCCCAGCATTGAAAAATGCGCTGACCTAGCGCAAAACGCGACTGCTGAACAAATCGGTAGGTTGTAGTTTTTTTTGCCGAGATAATACAAACAAGTGTAACTATATATAGTTTTCAGACATAAAAAATATTGCAATAAAAACATACCTAGTGATGAACAAATTTTAGGCACAGAAAAAATAATAAAACACTGACAAAATGCCCTAAAAAATGCACATTTTACCTCACAACTTAACAAAAAAAACTGAGTATTCTTTGTCAAGTAACACTTATTTTAAAATAGAATATTTTTGTTAGGTAAAATGAGAGATAGATGGGAAGCCTAAAACTAGTAATCTAATAACTTAGGTTTTGCTACTGCTAAACTTACAAGAGTAAGGCCTTAAATGCGGAATTCAAATAAGTTTTAGAAAAATAATTTGTGACTGTTAAAACATTATTATAAACTACTTTGCAGGGATTGGTCTAAGATCTCATTAGCTAGATATAACAGTATGCATTTAATGTCAGAAGTGTCTTAAAATTATTAAAATTGATACAAATAATCTCGATAAAAATCGGCATCCAACGTAATCTATATTGGTAACAATTATACAAGTGAAAGACAAAGTCTTCAGTAATATGAGAGAATTAATAAAATTATGAGAAGATCCCCATAAAAACTAAAAGAAAACTTCACAAAATGTACAAAACATTTTAAAATGAGTATTATTTGATTTAATCATCATTTCAGCTAATAGTTTTTCGCCAAAAACACTTGAATTTATATTAGTATGTTACACTTGCCTATAGTATCACTTATTTTATAGATTATTGAGGATAGCTGTTACGGAAGATGCTTCCCATTGCCAACTCAGATCGTAACTGCCCTCTTGATAAATGACTTACCTGAGGTGATCCAAGAGGTCAGTTATTGTCTGACACATCTTTCGAACAGCCAATAATCAAAAAAGTAGTGCTCCTATAGACAAGTGTAACATACTAATATGTTTAAGTGTTTTTAATTCTAATATCAGTATTTTATAAAACAAAGCACTGTGCTACATTATATAAAAACTCAATCAATGCATAAAAACTTAACCTATCCTAACCCAAAGTTTTTAGTTATAATCTAATGTTATATAAAATAATGCTTTGTTTATACAAAAAAAAAATGGGTAATTATATAGACGTGGGACTACCACTATTTTCATGAATTTGTTTCCTTTACTTATGTATTTTTACGTCCTACGAATTTGGCATTAGTTTTTCTCGCTGAGGTCTATTTAAGACTAAATACGCTGAAGAAGAACACGTTTATTTTCTACTTACTATTGCGAGAATTTGGGAACACCCGAGAATATAATAGAAAATTGTTCTAAAACATCTCCTAGGATGTGTGCAATAACTCGTCCATAGGATATGAACAAGGACGTTTTTAAATAACACGGAAAGTTATTTTCGTATCAATTTAGAGTTGGGTAGAAAATTCAGTGCGGATCAGTGAGTTGTGCATCGTTTGCCGAGTGATACAGTGCACGAACTGTAGTTAGTGTTTCAGGGATCTAAACTTTGTAAATACCCAGATTGTCTACCTCCGTCCTGAAACTATATTGATAACTAAAATTATTGTTATTGCCAGGGAAGGTTAATTTTATATAGCCTACCTATTTTGAAATATACGTATAAAATATCCAGTCAGGATAGATTTTGTTGTAATTTTATACATTTAACCAAAAAATTACAACCAAATCTATCCTGACTGGACACTGTATAAGTATATTTTAATATAGGTATATAGTAATATATAAAATTACAACCAAACCTATCCTAACTGGAGACTTGATAAGTATATTTAAATTCGTATGCAAAAACCATAAAAATTATACCAAAACGTTGTTTCTCAAACATTTACACACGTAAATTATGAATGGAGATAGCGTGACATCACAGTATCACTCTGCGGAGGTTGCACAACTTACTACTACGCACTGAATTTTTACCGAACTTTAAATTGATAAAAATTACTTACTGTGTAAAATTTTTAAAAATTCTCAGGCATATCGCCCTAGGACAATTTTCTATTTTAATCTCAGGCGGTCCCAATTCTCACAATTACCGAAATGGTAAATAGAAAATTGTGAACGTGTTCTTCTTCAGCGTATTTGGCCTTAAATAGATCTCAGCGACAAAAACTAATGTAAAATTCTTGTTCAGGAAGTAAAAATACATAAGAAAAGAAATGAAAATTAACGAAAATAGCGATAGTCGCAAGTCTATACAATTACCAACAAATTATTTTCAGAAGTTTTGTGTTATGAAAATAAGTTAGTCTTTTTTTCAAAATGTGTAGGACCTTAACACTAAGTTTTATTACTTATTATCATAGAAACAAATATTTTCTATGATAACTGTATTATTGTCATTGTACCTTAAATTTTATAAGATTCTTAAAATAAATTAATTAGTGAAGTACTAGGTTAGTTAACCTATGAAAGTTGACCAGCCATTAAGAAAATAACTCACCATAATGTATGTAGAAATTTAAATATTAGAGAAAAACCTTTTCAAAATAAATATTGTATTAAAAAACTGATGAGGCAGATGTATTTACATCTATATACATTTTAAAAATCTAAATTGATTATGATAAAAATACCAGCAAAGCTTAACATTTTTTAAATCGTCAAAAGTATAAACATTACAAAAATACTCATAGATTGGTTCTTCTGATGCTGATAAAATACAGTTCCTTAGTTTGAACATGAAAGTCATTCTAATGGAAATTTCAAATAATTTTTTTTTTTAATAGTAGAATAAATTGACAAGTCTATAGATAAAATGTAAAACTTTTAGGGTATGAGACCTATGATAATCACCTAAACTTTTGTATTCTTTTGTTTATTCTTAGAATAATAATATTCTGAAATACATAAGTATACTATGTAAATTAGAAAATATGATTTCTACAGCAATACAAAAAAAATTACATCATCATGATTCTTTCAATTAAATTGTATTTAAAATTTGCCAATAGTACATTTTTATAACTATAATAAAATGCAACTCTGTTTTCTTGTATTCATTTATCATTTACACTATAATTTACTTAAACAAGAATCTTCTTATAATATATATATATATATATATATATATATATATAAACGAGTTGACTTTAATTACGTGTCCTCATTTTCGAGCATCTACAGTCTCAGTTGATGTTCGAAAATAAGGACACGTGATTAAAGAAGTTTTCGAAAGTTATCTCGCATGCATACCAAGTTACATTCTTGTTTAAGTACATTATAGTGTACGTGATATACTATGTCTGTATATATATATATATATATATATATATATATATATATATATATATATATATATAATGTGTCTGTGTGCTGTAATATCTATTTATTCTCAGTGAAATCCGATACTGAGTCTCACAACACAACACACCAGAGTAACAGTCTTGTCAGTAATTCACAGCATTGATTAATGCGCCTACCTAGCGCGAAACGTTTCTGTTGAATAAATCAGTATGTAGTGGGTTTTTTCCAAGTTAATACAAACAAGTGTAATCTCTATAAAAACCTCAGATGTACAATACAAAAACTACAAAATTTAAATTAATAATATCGAGAAACCTGAAGATGTGAAATCCAAATACCCTACAATACTATAAAATTAATGTTTTGTATAGTATAATAAGTATAAGTATCAATACAATAGAGGGAAAATGGTAGGAAAACCTTATATTCAACGTGTTGTAAACCATCAATTTTTATATTTGAACTTCAACTAATGACTTGCTGAACTTTTTACATAAATAAATCATGAACCGAACATCACGGTGAAATGAAAGTTTTTGACTTTTTCAATGGTCCTAAGTGGTTGCGAGATTCATTTTTATAAATTACATAACAATGTATTAAAAGTTGTAAAGATATTTTTAAAAAACTAATTAACAGCTTTAACAGGAAAATACAATTTTCCTCAGAAAGTTTAAAGAATATATATTATATAAAAATTTAAATTTAGTTACAGCATTGATAAAGTAGAAGAATAGTTTCATTGGTTTTGGAATGTGTTTATTTATCAAAGCTGTTTAAAAATAATATTAAAAAACGTATTTAATAATTATAATTAGCATAAAGGCAAATATGTTAATTTCATATAAAATTCTTTTAATATACTGTATCTAACAAATCACCAGGTTGAAGGGACGCAAGTCTGTGCAGTTAAATAAAGTATTTTTTGAACCTTTACAAATTATAGACTCTACCGTTTGTTGTTTATTATTACAAATCTTTTATTTTACACTGAAGAATTATAGACATGCATTTTTTTTGTTTTCATGTATTTTTGGTTGAAAAATTCACTCAGCTCAGCAACTGTAAATATTTTTTAAAAATCAATAATAGCTAAATTATCACTTTCTTATTTCACTTTCAAAGTACAATTTCTACGTTCACTATTCGTAGCCATCTTTAATAAACAGAGGCAGCATTGAAAGGGGTGGAGTGGGGAACAGTTACCGGTTTCAATTATATCAAGCAAAGTATTTGCTTTCAGAGAATTTTAAATTTATTCTAAATTTTGAATAATCGTTTTAAGTTATAAATAATATTTTGTGGGTAGGTTTACATTCAAATATAAAGAGCAAATGTAGTTACAACTTTCCAGAGTTAACATGTGCACCATTTTCGTTTGAAGTGGAGCTTCCTGTATTTAAGATATGACCAATGAGATTTCAGCGCGGACAAAGTACCGAACATTTTAGCCAATAGAATGACTTAATTTTAAACTTTTCACCTCTTTGTCTGTGGTCGTTCAACGTTCTCACTGAATTTTGTTGTGGTGTGAGTGAAGTGAAACTTAAATTTAAAATATTTTAAAAATAATTTTGTGCTAGTGGGAATAATTATTAAAAATTTAAGAAAAAAATAATTTGGGATGTAAGTATTTTTAAAAGTATAATTTATAATTTTTCAATACTAATTTTAAGGACGATAACCTATAGGCTAGTTCAATGACAGCCTAAAACTATCCCGCTCTTTTTGTTTTCTTGGAAATATAACAATTACTCACATACAACATTCAAAATTTGTTGTTACATAATTAAAATTTGCATAGAGTTTTGTTATGGTATTTAAAAATACATATTTATTAAGTAATTTGCAAAGAATTACTAGGCAAGGCGGGAAGAAATTTTCAAGGTCATGTTGGACAGTACCACTTGCTAGTAAACTTATCATAAATTAAGCCTATTTCGTAGTATGTATGGTTGCTACGAAACCGGTAATAATAAATATAAGTAGTTTGACGATATTAAAGATGTTGTTAAACAACGTATTTATTAAACTATGTTGAACAAAGCTGCTTTCTTTTAGTTGACTTTGTTAGTAAACTAGAACCCCAAATAAACAAACGTGTGCCTAATGATATCTTATTTTTACCAAAGAATCCCTATGTTAATATCTACATATAGTGTTGTTAGGATTTATACCACAAGAAAATAATATATGAACAAATTTGTTGAAAAAATTACTGTTTAAAACACTAATAAATTGGGCCTTTAATACGTATTAACTAACCTTGCCATTATTAGGTATTAAACTTAGGCTTCACAATGTTTGCTAATATAAATTACAAATTTGTGTGTATGAATATTTTTTTCAATACATTGTAGATCCTTATAGTAATTAGGATATTTATTTACAGTTCCACATAAACAATTTTAGCAAAATAAATTATACTAGGTGGTACAGAAAGTCATCAGGAATACGAAAACTGTACTTATTTCCTGTTCCCACATAACAATTTTAGGGAAGAAAATTGTATTGGGAGAAAGTTTTCAGGAATACAATAAAAACTTCTTCTCATGCCCCAAAATTAAAAATATCAATTCCCCCTCGGCCACGGCACATGTAAAACGTTACTACTTCAACATTTTGACGTAGTAAATCACGAAATGCCTTGAAATGTAAATAAACTTGCTGTTGACTCACAAAAAATTATAAATTTAAAAAAAGTCATCAGGAAACAATACAAAATCTTTCACCCATGCCCCAAAAATTAATAATCGGGAAAATAACAATTCCTCCCTCCCTCATGTCACACGTAAAATGATTAGTTACCTTTTTCTATAAATGTGAAACATTTCTCTTTATCTTCAAGCCCATGCATTTCATTTACGAGATAGTTGTAAAAGATGTTCGGGTGCTGTTTTTTTTGTTTTGTTTATATTTAAGCAATATAATATTTGCTGTGAAATTTAACGCGTTTCTTTTCTTGAACGTCAAATTCTTAGTGGAAAGGACATAACCCATGTTGCTAAATTTGGTATTTTGTTTTATGTAACTAAATCACTTATGTGGGATGTGAGGGAGAGGTAATGGCCATTTTCCAAAATTTTTAGTTTGTGGGTCGTGGACAGAATTTTTTGTAATTGTTTTTGTGGTATTTACTTCCCGTTCCCACATAATTAATTTTAGCAACAAAAATGATACCAGGTGATGCAAAAAATCATCAGGAATACAAAAAAATTTTTTCTTTAGCAATTTCGGTCAAAAAGTTTAACCAGCTGATGCAGAATATTTTGAAATAGGTACATAGTAATGTTGTATAAAATTACAACCAAATCTATCCTGACTGGATTCTTCATAGGTATATTTTAATATAGGTACATAGTAGTGTATAAAATTACAACCAAATCTATCCTGATTGGATACTTTGGTAATTATTAAGATCAGCGACTACCGCTCCGATCGGCGAAATTTTTTTTCCTGATTGATTTGACCATGCTGAACACAAATCTGAGGTTATTTTTAATGGCAAACACTTATTAAGCTAAGAAAACGAGGTTAGGTTATTTTATTTAATTTTTAAAAAATGTATTTGCAGTAAAAAAACTTCAGATTCATGTTCAGCAATGTCAAATTAATCAGGGAAAAAATTCGCTGATCTTAATAATTACTGATGCTTTATAGGTATATTTGTGTCTAGACATAGTACAGTATGCTGTTGCTAATGAGCGCCCAAAAACGTAGTCCCAACTATAAAATGATACAAAATTAGCCTTCCGTGATAATAAAAAATAAATGTATTTACTTTTCGAGGCAAATGCTTGTTACAAGTTGAAAATTCAAAGTAAAACATTGATTTTGTAAGGTTTTAGGCAACGGTGGAGGAGGTGGAATAATTTTTTCCAAAATTGTAATTATTTGGGACGTTATCTTAGATTTTTTTTTACTTATTGTAACCAAATATATATTTATGAGATGTCACAGGTGAATATTTGATCCGATTAAATACAGATTTTATTTGATTTTGTTTTTTTCATGTATACTGTTTGAATAAAAATACATTCTAAATATGATTTTATAAATACGTTTGTATGCTGAATGTTTTTAAACGTAAACAGTGTTTAAAATTTGTTTAAACCAAAAATTGTAGATTTGGTTTTACAAAAATATTGACTTCGTTCTGGTAACATTCTCAGTTGCACTATCTGTATTTAAAATTGGCAAACAGAATGTAATTATGAGCTATTCTGTAGAAGCTAAAACTTTTATTTTAGCCAAAACAGCATCTTATTTTTGTGTAACAAAGTTATTGTATTAGGAGGTATTTGTTTTTTTTAATTATAAAATTTTCCTACTTATCATTTACATATTGTTTAAGTACTAAAAATGTTACATAAAATCACGTTATTACATGTAATGCCATAAAAGTCCATTTTATATTATTATTAAATTCATATATATAGAATTGTTGTTTGTGATTTCGAATAATTTTGTAATTTCTCTTAGTTTAATGTGTATATTGAGACAAATACATGAGTTACATTATTTTCTGATCAATTTAAATGCATGTTTTTCCAAACCAAACCTATCATAACCAGATTTGTTTTTAGATATATTATAAATTATCTATATATTAGGTTATTAGTAGAAAATTATGATCAGTTTAAATAGTGATTATAGTTATATTGTGTTAAAGAGAAATAACCAATGGTCGTTAAATAATCTCGTTTATACAGCAAAGTTGACTTAAATGTAGTTAGTGAATTTTTAATTTTGTATAACCAAACCTATCCTAGCTAGATACCATTTAGGTATAATGTAATATATCTATGTTATGATGTAGAAAAATGTTTCACATATTACTTCCCCCATTTTGTTAAGGAACTGATTTTACATAATTTTGCTTACACATAAGTTTAGGTTAGTTTCAGGTTTTTTCGACTTTAAGCATTAATTATGTGTACTGATCCTTAAAACAATTTATTTTCTGTTGAGCATCTGTTATTGAGTAATATATGTTAACCCATTGATGATGTATTATTTGCGACCAGGAATTAGATTTAAGCTTAGAGATGAGAAACATACTGTACATGCTTATTTTAAGCATGGAGAAGATAAATTATCAACAAAAATCAGACTAAATATTAAAAAAAAAAAAAATTAAGTAACAACGAAAATCAATGACAAGAAACCCTCATCTGTATGCCTGCTAAACACATTTTGTAGAAATGATGATACTTTGTCAATAAGCAGTAGGTTGAAATAAGGAAAAATCACACAATATTTGGTCGTAAAGCATGTATTTTGTCAAATATTACCAAAATGGTGATTTGAAGTATATACATTTCAGTTATATCTAGCTTGAATACAGGTTAAAACTTACATAAATTATTTATAAATAACATACAAAATATATATATGTTCAAAACATAACCACATGTTACAAAAATAATCCTTCTTGAAAAATTGTATATGATTGAAACTTGTAATCTCACTAGTTGCACTATATTACTATAAACCTTTATCTAAATGTAGGTAAAAGGTGTCCGGTTAAGATAGATTAGGTTAAAAAAGACGACACCTAAATTTTAACATACAATAACCATTTGTTAAGTTGAACACTTTAGTTCTATTTTCAAATGTATATGTATAACATGGTACAATCGAGATACCAGTGACAAAGGTTTCTACAAAGAAATTTGCTATTGTGTGTAACCATATATTATTTTTTTGCTTAATAAACTTTTTTTTTTCACTGTAGTCATTCATTTTTTTTTTGTAACAAAAAATGTAGCCAAACATTGCACTGACTGAAAATAAGAAGTTATTATTCACTTGGCTCAATACAGGGTAAATCCCCAAGCCAGGTGATTTAGATGATATTTTAATTTGTTTGCTTGACTATTTTAAAACTTTTTTATCATCAGCTACAAAATATAAGCTATACAAAATTGCAGTACCGTAATGTTTTTAGAAAATTTTGTTTTCGATTCAGATCAGTTGTTTTTGCTGTTTGCATAGATTTACGTTTTAGCTCATATCTCCATTTATGTTTATTTTACAACATTAAATCAAAAACTAATTTTTTTTAAAAGAATGTTTTAAAAGTAAGGTTGTGAGTATATTACCTAATTACAATATACTCTTAATGCCAAAAACAGAGTTCTCGTTGAAATTTTCAAAGATTAATAATCCTTTATGTCTGTTGGGCAAGCAAGTAAACAATTTTTATTTGGTACAATTTTAGTTCCTACTTTACTTTATCCAATGCCATATCTTGGCATCTCTGCCTTTCCAGTAAAGCCTCCCAATAAAGATAATGAAGACTTCGCTCTTTCAAATCTTGCAAAGCTGTGGAGTTCTAAAGGTCGGCTAATCCTATTTTATATAAGTATATACACAGCATTTATATTTTAATTTATCTATTAACATTTCATATTTACTTGAATTGGATGTACTAGGTAATCAATGTCTCTTCAAAGACTCCATCAAAATTTCATACATATTTCATCCTTTTATAGAAGAATTTTGTTTATTTTAAATTATATAGCAGCAGCTTTTTTACAGAACTAAAACTTATAATTTTTGAGTGATGGTAAATTAGTTTATAATTTTTTTTGCCATTTTCTTAGGTTTGTACCTCATACATACTTAAGGTCTACTAATCTAAATGTGTTTGTCGCTAGCTCTACACATAAGGAACTGAAATATCAACAAAGAATTGTGCTGTTTACATGCTTGCACAAAAATGAAGTTGAATTTTGAAAACTAAAAAAAAAAAAATTGAAAAATACTAGCGGAGAAACTTTTATCTTAAAATTTACTAATAGTATATATATACAATAATAACAAAAGTTAACTATTTATTGTAATACAGATAAACTCGAAGAGGAAAAGGCCTGTTATCGAGAGATTTCGCCCCTAGTGGCAGTAGTGCCCAATATTGGATACATTCTTAATGGTTTAATAAACGTCAATATGTAACATAAATATATTTTTTTGTCCGTCGTACTAATTCTTCAAGTCTTGTTATTAAAGTAAACAATTTTTTTGTGTTGCATAACAGACAGTTGATATGATGATACTGTCATTTTGCAGTTGTCATTTGCCAGTATATAACCTTGGTTATAGTTTTATTTCTTACAATGTATTTTCATTGTTTTAGCGTGTTTCTTTCTCATAAAATATGATTAAATTTGACTGTGAGATCTAACGATATTTACCATAATTGCTCGAGTGAATTATAAAAACTATACTTTAATCCATTTCAAACTACTGAGAGAAACTAGCAAACTTATAATGATTGACTTTTGGGTAAAGCAATTGGGCAGTGGTCATGAAATACTCTATATAAAAAGTTTGTATAAGAGTAAAGAGTATAAAGTATATATCTTTCTTTTTGTTATAAAATTTGGCACACAATATATAACTGAAATTTTTTAATCTCATTTTAATACTTGTTCTTGTTATGTGGAATATGTTGAAGTCAATTTTTGTTTTTATGGTAAATATATATGTAAAAGCATTTCATATAAAACTTACTACTTACTTACTAGCCAATGCCCACCCTTGGCTGTTGAGCCATTTGGTGACGCGCTGACCAGTATAGTCGAACCAGTGGGTCATCATCATTTCCGGAATAGTCGAGCGAGCGTTCATCAGATGATCCGCATCCATCGTATCGTGTCCTCAGAGAGGGCATTCCTGTGTTGGGAGCACACCGATGCGATGTAGATAGGCGGCCAGGTAGTCATGGCCGGTTTGCATTCTGAACTTGGCAACGCCTACAGCTCGTGGAAGTCTGTGGTCAATGGGCTCTGTGCTGACTAGGTTTTCCCATTTTCTTCCTGCTGATTGCTGTGTGATGTGCAGTTTGCTGGCCCGGTCGATAGTTTCATTGATGAGGGCTTTCTTGCTTTGCAGCGAAGGCATGCAAATGGGTTGTGCCATGGATGTGCCTTTCTTGGCCAGAAAGTCTGCCCTCTCATTTCCATAGATGCCAACATGGCTTGGGATCCATTGTAAAGCTATAAGCCAACCCCCATTCGCCAGGTGTTCCAGGGCTTTTCTTGTCTCCATTATTCTTTTGCAGTCCGTATCTGTATTGCGCGATAGGTTATGGATAGCCGCTTGTGAATCGACGAAGAAAACTGCCTGTGTAGGGGCTATTTTGTTTAGTCCTGCGGCTGCTGCTTGTACTGCTGCTATTTCTCCATCGTAGTTGGTCTGGGGAGTTCCCACTGCTAGATATCCCTCAAAATTGCGACTGTAGTAGGCAGTTCCTGTCGCACCTGTTTCCGGTATTGAAGATCCATCCGTGTATATATGTAACCATTCTGTATGCAGGGCTGCTTGCCTCAGTTCTACGTCCAGGGATGCTGATTTTGACTGACTGTGGTTCTTCAATCCAATAAAACTTACAAGCTTATATTAGAGTTAATTATTATTCATTCAACTGTACATTATTTGTTGTATTCTGAAATGAATTATGTATAATATGATAAATTTAATAATTTATTTACTCTTGATAAAACAATTACAAAAATCCTATGTATATAGCAAGAAAATTTTTTGCCACTACAGAAAAAAATTTTAGTTTAAGGATCAAAAGAAGAGAAAAGCAACATATGTTACTGTAAATGACCGACGATTAGTGTGAACTTAATCACAAATAAAAAGAATTTTTGCCTGCATAAAAATTATGTTCTGATTGTCCATTACTGATTTTTATCATTTTCTCAGACCAGTTTCTTTTTTTATAGCCTACTACAAGTCTATAAATTTAAATTTTTACTACTAATTTTTCTCAGAGGGAACTAAACTTTAAGGTAGCTCTAAGGTTTTAATAGTAGTTTGTAATTAAATAATACACCAACTGCAATTTTATATAGATTATAAAGTATAAGTTTATGCGGTAAAAAAATATAAAATAGTCAAGTACGTACCCTTGGGCAAATTAAATTAAATAATAGCTTGGATTGAACAAATTGAAATTTAGTTTTCAAAAGACTACATGCATAATCAAGACTAACAATTCTTGTAAGAATTATCTCAAAATAAACTCTCTGTGTGTGTGTGTGTGAGTGAGTGTGTGTGTGTGTGAGTGAATATCATGTTGAGCTATTTAGAAGGAATGAATTAGAATATCTTTCCTTATGAATCATACAGTGTGGCAGTACAATTGTGTACAAATTACATAAACCTTTTAACTATACATCTTACAGAAAAAAGTAGTTCTAAGAAATAAACCATGAACTATTTCCACATCATTGTTTTGTGGATTAGTTCGTTTAATCATTAAGTGTATGCTCCACATTTATCACTAAGTTACCTCTGATATTACAGGGTGCGGCAGCATAACTTCCTTTTTTTGAAAACTCAATAAAAACTATTGTATGCATCTGAAAATATTTAATGGTCATGCTATCATTACCAGAAAGAACAATGATATGAAATCTAATATTAATTTTAACAATAAGAAAATTGAAACAAAAATATTGTCCCTACTCCAGATACTTCCAAAAATTTTGAAGTTTCTTTAGCTTGTACATTTTCCTGGAGGCTTAGGTTATGCGGAATATTCCAAATAATCTGAAACGTATGAGAAATTCCAAGAGTCAAAGTCTTTTCTGTTTTATTTTGACTAATGGCACCATCCTCTCTTTTTACTTTGAACAAATACAACTATCTACAATATAAACTAAAATTTTATATTTTGTTTCCATCTTTAACCATGCGGTGGTCGCACCAGTTGAAAATATTAGTTGGTCGCGCTGCTGTGTTTACACCGCAATTGTAAAAGTCCTCAAATTTTACCTAATTTTGTTATTAGATGTGTTCAAAGGGTAGGTAATCATATTTTTACATGTTTTAAAAAGGTATAGGTACATGGTAACAGATTGAAACACTCAATATTATTGCAAAAACACCTTAATTATATTTCCAATATTAAATTATCACAATATCTAGGACTCCAATCTTATTACAAATTGCGTTAACAATAGAAAAATAATTATCTTATAAAAAAATGTAATTAACGTTATACAAAATGGAAAAACGTCTGCATGGCGCGACTTTTTCGTGGCGATCAGAAATAAACAACGGAACAAAGCTGTCATTTCAACATCATGTGAGTTTGCAATCTCTGGGTCTAAAATATTTATTTGTTTCAATGACTGTTTTTTGAATATGATTATTCGTGTAGCCAACAATTTTGTCAATCATAGCGGGGGAAATTATTTTGAAAAACGAATCCTTTTCAGTCATAGCATCTCTAGAAAATTGTGATGGACGGGGAAACACTTTTACTATATTTTTACGCTTAGTTTTTGCTGGAAGTGCCACAGGATTGTTGAACCAAAAGGTTTCCCCATCTTTACCCAGATAAACGTCAAAATCTTCGTTGTTACCTACTTCAAGGTTATCTTCGTTATCATCAACGAGGGATTGGTCCGATTCACTATCATGATCATCTTGTACAATTGTCTGTGGTTCAAGATCGGGATAGTTTTCATCTTCAAAGTTGGCATTCCCCTCTTCTTCATCGTCCATTTCCTGTATCAAGCGCGCAATTTCTTCAGGATCATAATAACGTGGTTTGTGTGACCTTAAAAATGAGGAAAAGTCGAAAAATAAGTGAGGTTCGAAAAAGGAAAAAAAATAGTAATCCATGAAAAAAACGTTAGAATACGTAAGAAACAAAACACAGGACTTGTTTTTTTATATATAATGACATAAATACCAAAAATAATGAGTTTTATGGTGAACTTACATTGTTACTGCCTGTTGTCGCGCAGCTGTGTAAACACCGCGAGGAGTTGTTTTCGCACGTGCTTAAACTGACTGACTGATTATGTGTCTTAGCGATAAACCTTGCCGTAGTAGCTCGGCGCCTACACTTTGGAGATGTCAACTAACGAATTCATGGGGCGATCGGTAGAATGCACTGACTTTTGTATCACTGGGAGAAGATTTCCCAGTTGTGCGGTGCAGACACAGCTAGTGCGACCGACGCAGGGTTAACTATTAGTATAAACTTCTACCGTTGTAATCCGAGTTGATAGAGCGACTCTATTATCTTTCATAACAGGTGCTCCCATTTAACATCAAAAGTAAGTGCTAAAGTAAGCAAGTTTTTCACATTGTATAAAGTAAGCAAACTTAGTATAAAATTTCACAATGTCTTTATAATTAATTAATACACAATTATAAACTGTAGCTACAAATATTTACACATCATTTTGCTAACTTAGTAACTTGGAAGGTTACAAATATTTTGGGATCTAAATCTAAGACCTTATAACTACTTGCAAGGGGTATCACTTCCACTCCTCCGCCCAGTCTAGTCCATACCTACCACTGACCTATACATAACATCTGACTTAAAGACTAATATAAAAAACAATGTAAATCTAAAATAAAGCAATAGATAATAATAGTTAAAACAATAGTAAATATTATTAACAGTATCATGGTCAATAGCAACAATAATTACAAACTTGAAGAATAATGTCATGTATTCCTAACAAGGAGAACAAACTAGAACTAGGAATAGGGCCTTTATATGCGCTTATCAACAAAATTACTTTTAGTTCTAGCAATGAAAATACTTTCATAACTATTCAGTGACCTGTTGGAGCACACTGTTTGCCTACCTTAAGGCCACTGTTCAGCTTCACCGGATTTGTTAAACTTTTTCTCTAAGTCTGACTGATATAAATTTTTTCACAAGTTTTACAAGTAACAATATAGATTCCAGACCTATCCAACATCAGAAGTTTATCCTTAGGATTTCCTAATAAGTTATTTAACCTATTAGGATTTTTATAAACTGTTATAATTATAATTAAGCTACTGTGCTCTTTATTGGTTATTGTCTTTATACATCTTCATTTTTATTGTCCTACATTATGGTTATATTTAATATTAAATTGCCTCTGATGATGATAATATGGTAATTTAAATATACAGTACTTCATTGTGTTGAATTTGTAAATAAATTTATAATATTTTGTAAAGTTATTGTTAAATATGTATTTAGGCTCTATGAGTGAACAATATTACATTAGGTTTTAAAATGTGGATTTAAACTCTTGGACGTGATAAGAGCCAAGTATCTACTTTTAAAAATACTACATTAGCCAAAGTTTTCAGTAGACGTTTAAAACTAAAACTGTAGAAATGTGGTGGAAAAAAGGAAAAATTCATTGAAATTGATTTAGATAAAAAGATTGAACCAAATTCCTTTAGAACAAGTGAAAAATGTTATGCTGGTTTATACTGTTCTATATAGAAAATCCTAATTTACTCTTTTCCTATTAAGAAATTGAAAAAGTTGATAATAAAGTTTAAAATATATCTCAAGTGTGGTAGTGTTAAAGTTAGTAATAATAACTTTTATTTTAAAGTATCAGTTGGCCATATTTATGTCTTCAAAAATATTTATTAAACCTAAAAATAAAGCATAATATTTATTATTTATATCTATATTTTAAAGTAGAATAACATTATACAATTATAATATTGAAAAAAACAAGTTCATTGACTTTAAAAATAAATAAAACTTGGGAAATTGTTACCATTAAATTACTAAATATATTTAAAAAAATAAGTGTTGTTGCCTATAGAAGTGATAAAGCACAAGATGAAATTTAATGTTTGCCAGTATTTTGGTAGTACTGTACCTTCTCCCTTCTTTATATATTGATCCAGTGGAGGGTGGGTGACTCCCCTTACCACACAATGAAATCTTGTTGAGCAACTCACTAAAATGAATTGGCATTTCAACTTATTAAATCTATAGAGAATCATATTTAAATTTTATCATATTAGTTTTCCTTAACAGGTCGAACCTTAATTTTTTTAAATATAAATATTTTTTATTAATTGATTCCATAGTTTTTAAGAGATAGAAAAAATAAATTTTAATAAAATAAAAAATTTTTTGAATTAATGAAAGCGACCCTTACTTGGTTATTGTCATAAGAATAAATTGTCCCGAAGGGTATAATTTTTTAATCAAATAATATTGGTATCTAAAAGAAAACATGAAAATATATGACCTAGATAAACAATGATTATATTCAATTTATATGACACAATAATTTAATTATTATAAATGTAAAATGAATAACATACAGCTCTATACAGGCCCTAGTAGGTTCACAAGTAATAGGAATGTATGCAATTATTTTTGTATTCATTTTTAAAAACTAAAATAAACAAGATATTATTTAGGCATTTAACACAGAAAAGAGATAATCAGGTTTCAGGTAATATTATTTAAAACTAATATTAGTGCTGTGAAAATTATGTCTAAAATTATTTTTAAGAACATTTGTTACAGTGCTTATTTTATAATTAGATAAAAAATCATTACTTATTTGACACAATATTTCCATGACCTTTTAAATATGGCTTAACTATAAAACATTTAGTTACTCGAAATAAGTATAAAAGATAGAGCTAAAAGGCTTATTTTAGTAAATGGCAAAATTCCTTTAAATGTATATTTAGCGTTTTTGTGGTATCTGTTTTTAACTAAAAGAATTTGTATTTGCAAAAAAAATAGCTTTCATGAAAACTTGTAATTTTGCAAGATGTACTCATGGTGGTTTCCCAGCGTATTCACTGAGGAACACTAAATAAACATAGTGGCTTGTGTTCTTGATTTTTTGGACCAATTTGATTAAGTTATTAATATTGTCACAAAGGGCAATATATATGCATCTTATCACATGATCCCAGATTCAAAATGTCGGAGAGTGAAATAATATCACACAACCTCACCAGCCAAATTAAGGGCTAAGCCGGTTCAACAACTAAGTTTATGGTAATTGTGTTTTGGCATAAATGTAGATTCTTGTTAGTTGAGTTTATGCAGCAAGGAGTTTTTCTTTGATGTTATTCTTTTGTAAAGGTAGCTAATTACTGTGCTACTTTAACTTAAGTTTTGTGTACGATAGAGAATAAGATTTGGACTTCTGAAATCTGATGTTTTGTTGCTACATATCATATTCTGCCAAACAAAATAATTTGATCACAGCTTTTGGTTAGCAACAGATTGACCACTTGCCATACAGTCTTGACATGACACAGTGCAATTTTTATTTCTTCTGATACATAAAGTAGTTTTGTGGTAGAAAGATGATGAGGTAATGTAGCAGTTGAAAACGAGTTATTCTCATAGGTGGCAGATTTTTATGGCTATACCATACCAGAGCTTGAAGAACGTTGACTTCTAAACAAAAATTGATAATGTATTAAATAAAATAAAATTGTAATGTTTTATTTGTTATGAGAAATCAGACCTTACTTTCCAAATAATCCAAGTAAACCTAGAACACGTATAAGAAATAAAAACTTAATTTTCTCTAGAAGTACTCGAATATATTTTTACTTTATGAGATGTATGATTTTTAAACAATAAATGTCTATGAAACTTTTTAAAAAGTACCCACCTCAACTTGATTTACATTTTTTCTGAATATACAAAATGTAATTCTATTCTTATAATTTTCCTAGAGATTATGTTCACAAGGATTACAAAATTCACTATTTATACCACACAGTCTTTATTTTTTACTCATACGTGTTTCAACAACAATCTGATCTTCCTCATTAACAATTCTGCAACCAACTTGAGTTTATTGAGTGCATATACCACTGAGGAAGACAACTTGAGTTGTTGAACCATGTATAACAAAGAAATGAAGCCTATCAGTTTTGAGTTCTTTTATTAGATATAATTATAAATCGGTTATACATTTTTCCCACTATTTGTACACTTCAAATATTAAATATTACTAGTAGTTTTACTATTATTTTTGTTATATATTTTTGTTTTACAATATACAACCTGTTATATTTTTCCTAGTACAAATCCAAAATTAATTACCTTTAATAAATTTCATTTTTACAGTAAAAATGGACCTATTTTTAATAAATGGCCAGGACGGGCCTAGTTTGTCAGAAATGGTTGACTGTGATATAAAAAGTGCTTCAGATATTGGCGACTTAGGCATAGGTAACTATTTTGGTAAGTATTTTGATTGATTCAAGAAAATTAAATTACTTTCTCTTGTCATATCATATTTTTATAATAGCTTTTCTTATAATGTGTATTATATATAAAACATAATTATTAAATACAATGTACTGAACAGTGTTAAAAAGTTATCGAATATCCTATAACACAAAAAATATGATACAAATCAGTATAACTATGATAATTAACACTTTTAGAACGAGCGTAATCAAATTCATACTTCATATGGTTGGTGGTAACACTATTTGCCACTAGGTAGAATGAGCGCACTGCTCAACTATTTGTATGTTTGGCAACCCCAATAATTTGGAGGAGGAATTATGTGACACAACAACAACTGTATTTTTGCTAGTGAACTTCTTCTTGCATTAGCGTCTATATGTGAATTTAGTGAAACAGAAACATACTTTGGTTACATTACAAGACAAACTGGAAGTGTTAAAACGTTTAGACATGGTGAAACTGCATCAAAATTGGCTGTTGAGTTCGGAGTGGGGAATTCTACAATCACCGATTGGAGGAAAAACCGGTCAAAAATAGAACAGTTTTGTATTTCTTCAACAAGTGTATTGAATAGGGTAAACCACACTACTGGAGAAGCTTGACAGTGGTCTGTTTGTTTGGTTTTCTCAAGAGAAATTAAAACGTATCCCAATTAATGGGCCCTTGTTTAAAGTAAAAAAAAACCTTTACAATTAAATCAATTAGCGAATGGAGACAAGCCTTTTTCTGGTAGCACAGGCTGGCTTTAAGAAGCATCACGACATGTGACAGTTAGCCGTTACTGAGGAACAGCTATCATCTAATGAGGTTGCTGCAACTGAATTTTTAAATATATTTGCTGACCTTATTAATGCAGGTAACTATTCACCACAGCAAATGTATAATGTGGATGAGACTGGGCTTAACTTGGCATTGAAAAAAAAGGTCTGGCTGCTAAAGAAGAAAAAAAACATCTGGTTTTAAAATAAACAGGGAAAGATTAGTGGTTTTAGTCTCTAGTAATGCTGCAGAGCATCATAAACTCCATCTTATGGTTATTGGTAAAGCAGTAAGACCAAGAGTATTTAAGGTATCTAAATGTAAATACCTTACCTGTTCAATACAAAAACTCCAACAATGCTTGGATGACCTCACAACTATTAACAGATGGTTTGATGCCTACTTTGTTCTAGAAGTCATTCAATCTTGTAAAAAAAATGGCACTCATTCACGCCCTACTTTTTCTAGGGAATGCTACTTCCAAAAGCTCGAGATAAATATTAAAGATATAATTTATTGGGTAGAAGAATCACGGGAATGTACAAGTGAAAACCTGTTGAAAAAAACCTTAAATAAACTTTGGTCATGCTTAACTGTCGAAGGAAACTCAAATCAATATGCAGACAAAAACAATATTGTAAAAGGTGCAGGAGCTGCTACAAAATATTCCTGGCTTTGAGTACACAAATGCAAATAATGTAGATGAGTGGTTACAAGTTGATGACAACAACCATAAAATTTTAAATGATCAGCAGATTGTTTGAAAAGGTTTTGAAAAAATCTGATAACGTATTGGATGAGAGTGAAGGTGAAGGAGGCAACAACAGGGAGGAAAGGGTATCCCATTTGGAAGATTCAATTACCTTTGATGTAGCATTACGCTACGTAAAACAAGAGTCTACCACGAATGTGTTGTTTCTGAGATGTTGCCGTAATTTTGCTTCAAAAGTGGCATCTTCTTCTCTTGGACAAAAATTATAACAGACTTTTTTAAACCTACATAGTTTAGAACTATATATAAAATGAATAATCTCTAAATAACTTCTAAGCGTTTGTTATCAGAATTACAGAGAGCTATTATTTTTCTTTTTATGCAATAATGCAAACAAATCAAGACATAGTGTAAACATTTTTGTTCACTATGATCAGTAAAGAATGTCTTTACTAACTTATTATATAGAGCTAAAGTTTTTACGACAACCTTAAACGTTTCTCTATCGTGTGTCAGTTTAGTTCGGTTTAGGTCTTCAGATCCATCAAGATCCATTCTAAAGTTAAGTTCTTATTTGCGTCCTTCCCCGTGCTTATTTCCTAACGGCCATCTTTATTAATTTAATAATATATTTATATGACGGCCTTCATATAATTTACATTCAAACAATAAACAATGACTTCAGTGTATAAAATATGTTTTCTCTTGAAAATTTTTGTTTTTACAAAATATTATTTTTTTCAATTCTAACAAGAATCAGTTTTAATATTAATGTACAAAAAAATATGTCTATTAAAAAATAAGAGTTTTATTTTCATCGATTATTAATATTATGCATCTCCATTCTGCTTTTAAACGAATAATTATTGTTGTTTTCAGCTTATATTTTGTGTTTGATAGATTTTAATTTTTCAGGATTAGGATACGACTTAGACTTACCATCTTTAGATTTTGAAGAAACTGCTCATGTGTGGCCTCACCCCTATACAGTAAATTCAAATTCTAGTTTTGAACTTGATTTCTTTAGCGATACAAGTTCATCATTAATGGTAAATCCAAATAGTATAATGCCATATGTATCAACAACACGTGCAATAAAAAAAGAAATAAAATCAGAACCAGAAGATGAAGAAGATCCCATTGTAGAAGAAGAAGAAATTAGTTTACCCACCTTGGTGAGTAGTTTCAGTTACAAAGACTTAAATAAATTTTGCTAAAAATTTTGGTTACTTTGTTTAAAAGTAAGTTTGTTGATATACTTGCAGGTTTTTTTAAAACTGACAAATTTCATTTTCATCCTACTTTATTTTAAATTATATTTTAAATACCAGTGGTTTATTAAAATATTATTATATGAGAATTTAGAAATAGAATTAAGTGATTATATAAACACAATTTTCAGCTGCTTATAAATAAACCTGCAACATTATATATATATATATATATATTGTGACATTTTGAAAATAGCAAATAAGAAATTGGCTAGATTAAAATTGAAACTAATTTTAGGTAAAAGCCTAGAAAAGGTTGTAAAATGTAAACAAGGTATTTGAACTGTAAAATCTATTAGGAAATTTGTTATATCAAATAACCTAACAAATAAAATTAAAACAAGATAATCTAATAATAATTATATGTAAACAAATTTGTAAACTTTAGTAACATAGAGCATAAATAATTGCTGGAGAGATGGAAGGTTGAAACGCGATTGTAAACAATGAAATGAAAGGTTATGTTCTATAAATCCAGCCAAAACACACACATTTCGGAATTATTACAAAAGTAAAAAGTAAAGACACTTTACACACAAATAATAGTAATTAAATCAACACTGGAAGGTTTGTTAAGGATCGGAAAGTTGAAACAGTAAGTTTAACCAAATTAAAACGCCATTGTAAACAATCTCGTTGTTGTAACAGATGTGAAAGCCAAGAAGTAGGTCAGTGTACAGTCGACTCTAGTGGGAAGAAATGGAACTTCGTTACATTAAAGCCAGATGAGTTTTGAAGGTGGAGAGGCCGCCATGTTTTAAACAATTTTTAAAAGTAGAAACGAAGCGTTAGTAGTATAGCGTGGGGACGCCAAGGTAACAGACCTGCTCCGAGAAGTCAAAATTCCATTTGAAGAATTTCGTCAAAATTATACAGATTTGTGAAGAAACTTGGCCAAAATTAACAAGGATAAGTGAATTTAAAGCTCTATAATACAGTATAAATATAATTTGAAGTAACTAAAAGGAATTTAAGTGTGTTAAATATAAAATTTAAAGAGAACTGAATTGAGCGACCAGCGGAACTTTGATAAGTTAAGTACTTAGCGATATATAAAAATAAACTTTAGTGGACTTTTAAGATTATAAGGAAGTTTAAAATTGTACATTATTAGAATATCTTGTAATTAATAAATAGTTAGTAATAAGAAACATAATCCAGTTCAAATAGTTTAGGGACCTTTTTGCTTATTCCAAATTTAAGTTTTTTCATCAGGAAGCTATTTATTAAAACTATTTTCTGAATTTAATCTTGTTTGTCAAAATTTATTAAATTTAACCAAAGAGTTAAAAGATATAGCCCATGCATATAAACCCCGAGATATTAAGAGATCTTAGAAAATAACCTAGTGTTAAATATTTTGCCATATAACGGCAACATTGATTTCCGGAGGACCTTAAATAATTAAATGAATGAAATTGACGTTTTGTACATACCTCACTGGGCGAGTTACCACCACTTTTCGGACAGTTATTCGGGTGCACCCTTTCCCGCACTTATCAATTACCTGTTGAACTTAAAGAAATCACTTATATTCAAAATGTCACCATTAATGTCAAGAGTACCTTCGCTACGCGACAGGAGAAACAAAGAGAGAGAAATGGTCTAAACCGAGCCTCGTTTAGAACACACAAAAACTACGTCACGACGGGAGAGATGTCGTTTAACTGACGATTCGAAAGGAACTGGGCTGTACCGAACCTTGTAAGAGACAAAGGTTGGCCGATAAGGAGTCCCTCTCTGAAGCATTTACACTGTCTTTTAAATTATCTTTAATTTAAAGAAAAGTACGTAACATACCGGGGGCCTTGAATCCTCCTAGGATTCAAAGAAGAATACAATATAAGCTACCCCAGCATGAAAGAAAAAAAAACAATAATTATCAATAAACAAACTGAGAGTTCTTCACAAAAAACAAATATACACTAAATAAAATAAAAATTCCTTTTCTAGAAACATGAGAAAAATAATAAGTTTATTCTGCACTAATGGGCAGGGGGAAAACCTTATGAGAAGGTCGAGTTATAAGTCCTTGCTGTGTCTTGAGCTGAACAACTCGCACCACACCGTCTGTGCCAGGGAACACTTGTGTCACTCTTGCCAATGGCCAAGAGAGAGGTGGAGTAAGTTGATGCACTAGCACTAGGTCGCCCACACGAAGGTTGTCTGTCGTTTCCGTCCATTTGATCCGCTGCTGTAGAGTGTGAAGATATTCCAGCTGCCACCTTTTCCACATGCGTTGGTGAAAAGCATGGACGAGGGGCCAATGCTTAAGTCTATTAGTAGGGACTTCAGCCAGATTTCTTTCGGGTACGGCGACGAGTGGAGCTCCAATTAAAATGTGTCCTGGGGTCAGAGCAGTGAGATCGGAAGGATCGTTAGACAAAGGTGTGAGTGGTCGGGAGTTGAGGATTGACTCGACTTGAGTTGTCAGAGTCATGAATTCGGAGAGAGTTAGAACGTGTTCACCTATGACGCGACGCAAGTGATGTTTAGCGCTTTTAATTGCGCTTTCCCATAGCCCTCCTTGATGAGGTGCAGCAGGAGGATTGAAGTGAAAATTAACTCCACGTTAAAATGAAAATTCACAAACGAGATCTTGTCCTGAGGTCCTGAGTAGAGATCGCAGAGCATTGTCAGCTCCCACAAAGTTTGTTCCGCAGTCGGAATAGACGTGTTGACAAAGACCTCGTCTAGACACAAATCGAGTCAATGCTGCGATGAACGCGTTCGTCGAGAGATCAGTGACCACCTCAATGTGAACAGCTTTGGTGACAAGGCAAACAAAGACACAGATGTATGCCTTGATGGTTCGAATAGAGCGTAGATTATGTACTTTCAGAGTGAAAGGACCACCATAATCAATGCCTGTGTTGAGAAATGGGCAAGTAGGGGTCAGTCGAGGTGGAGGTAAGTTTCCCATAAGAGGATTTTTATTTTTAGGTCGGTGCTTAAAGCACACAATACACTTGAAGACGCGTGCACGGATTACATTCCGAGCACACAATATCCACACCTCTTGTGCGAGAAGTGATTGGGTGAGTTGAACTCCAGAATGAAGGTACTTCCGATGATATAGGTCAATCAAGGAGTCAACCACAGGGTGTTTCTTAGGCAAAATCACCGGATGTTGTGTCTCATAACGAATCTGTGCTGCTTCGAGTCGTCCACCAACTCGCAGGACGCCATCGCTATCAAGAAATGGTGTTAATCGTCGAAGCCTAGAAGATACCCTGTTAGGAGGGGTGTGTCCTAATGCCTTTAAATCTTCGATGAAGGAGGATGCCTGAAGTAATTTGAATATTCGGATTCTGGCTGAGTTCAACTCCTCTGTAGTGAGAGGTCCAACAGTTCTTCCTAAGTGACGAGAGTTGTGTATGAAACGCAACAAGTACGCCATTACACGCTGCAGTCGACTAAAGCTAGAATATTTCCGCAGCAAGTCCCATTCTGAGTGAACAGTGGAGAGAAGAGATATAGATGAAATAGGTTTATATTCCCCTGTGTCAATGAGTTTTGCAGGCTCAAAATGAGATATAGGCCAGTTATCATGCGACTGTTGTAACCAAGAGGGTCCGTACCACCATAATTTATGTTGAGGTAGTTCTGAAGGAAGTAATCCACGTGACGCGCAGTCAGCGGGATTGTGTTCACTCGGTACGTGCCTCCAATAATGAGAAGGCAATAATTCTTGAACCTGTGCTACCCGATTGGCGACAAAGGTTTTGAGTCGATAAGGAGGTGTTTGTATCCATGTCAATGTTACTGACGAATCGCACCATAGAAAAACTGAGGAAAATTCCATTTTTTTGTTATAAAGAGATATAATATATGCCACTAATTGTGCGAGTAAATGAGCAGCACTTAGCTCCAAGCAAGGTACAGTGAGTTTTTTCAGTGGGGCTACCTGAGTCTTCGATAATAGCTGCCGAATTACCACCGAGTTGTCACTAATCTGACATCTTAAGTAAATGACAGCAGCGTATCCACTCTCAGAAGCATCTGAGAAACCGTGTAACTCAATGTTAGGCGAGTGACTCAAGCGTAAAGCCCGCGGAATTACAATATTTTTTAAACAATTAGAAGTCTTTGCAAATGTTTGCCACTGAGTTAGAAGTTCAGGTGGTAGGGATTGGTCCCAGTCTAACCCTTTTGTCCAGAGGAGCTGCATAAAACATTTCGCCCACATGACAACAGGCGAAAGGAAACCACAAGGGTCATAAATTTGAGCGATAACGCTGAGCACTTGGCGTTTAGTTTTAGAGTTTCGAGGAAAATTCAAATGGTAAGTAAAAGCGTCCGAAGAGGATCACCAATGAAGTCCGAGAATATTATAATGAGGTTGTGCGGTATCCTGAAGAAACGTGGGTGTCTCTAGGTGTTCGTCTGGAAGATCCTGTAATAGTTGATAAGCGTTAGTAGTCCATTTCCGCAATTCGAAGCCACCTCGAAGTAAAAGAGAAATGAGCTGAGTTTTCAAATGAGAGGCCTCATCAATGGAATCACCACTTGCAATAATGTCGTCGACAAACGTTTGTGTGCGGAGTACTTCGGCAGCCTGAGGGAATGAAGCACCTTCATCGGAGGCGAGCTGATGAAGAGTTCTTATCGCCAGGTAAGGTGAACAACTAAGTCCATAGGTTACTGTGGTCAATTGATAAGTGGAAATAGGTTGATCGACATGGTCCCTCCATAGGATCAGCTGATAAGGTTGATCATCAGGGTGGACTTTGATCTGACGATACATCTGACGTATATCGCAAGTAAAAACCACATTATGATAGCGAAACATGAGTAACAGATCACAAATGTTGGTCTGCATTTTCTGTCCTGTCCACAGGGTGTCGTTGAGAGAGAAACCGTTGGATGTTTTTGCACTGGCATCAAAGACTGTTCGAAGGCGAGTAGTGGTGCTGGATTCCTTTAGAACCCCATGATGAGGTAAAAAGTAGTGAGGTGAACTGAGCTGAGTGTTTTGGGCAAGTATCATGTGTCCAGAAGTCAAATAGTCAGACATGAGTTCTGCATAAAGTTGCTTGAAGCGAGGTTTAGAGTTGAACTTTTGTTCGAGAGATTTTAATCGTACTTCCGTGTTCCCGCGAGAAGTTCCGAGAAGAGGTTTATCTTCTTTGAAAGGAAGTCGGACACAGTAACGACCTGAACTGTCGCGTGTATGAGTAGCGACATAATGAGCTTCACATGCTTGATCATGTGGTGAGAGTTTTGAGGTTAAGGGCACTTCTTCATGTTGCCAGAATGTTTGCAGAGAATTGTGCAGTTCCAAGTCATTCACAGTGAGTAATGTGGTGGACATACTAGCACTAGATTCCCTTTCACAGGTAGGCAGACATGGAGCTTCTCCCATAACCATGAATCCAAAGTGAGTGCCTATCAGGCACGGCATATTAGAGCCGAGAGAATGCGTAGTTGGAGTCAATATTAAGGGAAAAAGAGCGCCGCCCAGAAGAATATCAATGCGACTTGGCAAATGAAAAGTAGGGTCGGCAAGCGTATAAGATTGTACCTTATTTAGTACTTTAACGTCAATGTGAGTACGAGGTAAATCGACGCAAATTTTGTCGAGAATGAGAAAATTATGTTTGGCAGCTATTACTGTGCCATCGAGAGTGTGTACGCCTAAAGAGGTCATGCCCCTGGAGCGAGTAAGATTTTGAGAAAGTCCAACAATGTTGTGATTACTTCTTGTTCGAGTTACACACATTAGTTGAGCTACTTGCTCTGAAATAAATGAGGATTGGCTTCCTGAGTCCACCAGAGCCCGAAAACATAAGTCGTCCCGGTAGGAGAGGAGAGTTTTACTAAAAGTGTGCCCAGGAGCACAGTTGTACTTTGAGAGGCAGGATTAGTCGCCTGAGAAGTCATACTAATAGGTGACTGAACAACTTCTGTTACACCTTGGTCCTGGAAAAGAAAGGACTTTAATGGTGTATGCTGAGGCAGGTGATCGTTGTCGAAATAGAGAAGAGTGTGATGTTTCCTTTTACATTGAAAACAGGTCGAATTGGATTTACAAAACTTCACACTGTGAGCGCCCAAACATGAAATACATCTACTATACGACTTCAGCGATCTTCAAACGCTCTGTCGGAGATTTGGCCTTAAACTTAAGGCAGGAATAGATTTTATGGTCTGTTCCTTTACACAGAAAACATAAAGGATGCTTTGTTTCAGACGCTGTGTCATTGACAGAGTTACAAGTCACCAGCGAAGTCCCCTTTCGGTTAACCTGAGTCTTATACATTAACTGTTTTCCCTTTGAAATTTGAGGTGAGTTTGAAGGTAATGAGTTAGCGTTGAGAGTTGCAAAGGAATGTAGTGTCGCGTGTTCAAGTTCACTACATTTTTGTGAGAGGAAGTTGATAATTTCCGCAGGTGTTGCCAGGGTCGACGTGTTATCCCGTGATTGTTCAAGCTTCTGCAGTATAGTAGAATCCAGCTTGCGTAAAATCATCGCTGACAATAAGGGATTGTTACTCGTGATATCAATTTGTAGCCCCTTCAAGGCTTGGGTGTTCTCTGTGTAACTTGTAACAAAGTTACGCATTTGGTTAGAAGTGTAATTGATATTCGGCAAGTCGAGAATTCTATTGAGATGAATTGACATTAATCGTCTTGGAGAATGATATCTTTCCATAAGAAGGTCATACGCGACTTGATAATTAACTTCCGAAATAGGTAAAGAGTTAATTAATTTTAATGGTTCACCTGAGAGTACACTGAGCAAATACTGTAGTTTGGTGACAGCATTGAGAGATGTATTTTTATGTATGGTAGAGTCAAAGAGATTTTTGAAAGAAATTCATTCAAATGGATCACCCGTGAAATGTTTGAGTTCCAATTTTGGAAGTCGCAGTGGGATTTGCGACGAGAGTGAAGAGCTAGCTTCGGTTTTTTGCCTTGCAGCTTGTTTCGCTTCTATTGAAGCAACAGTGTAATTTATGCGAGGAACAAGATCATTAACCACAGCCGAAGTTGAGAAATTGGGAATAAAATCGTTATCTTTTTCCAACGAGAGTTCATTGAATAAGTCCAATGTGTCTAAAAATTCTTGTTTAATGCTAGCGACAGAAGGAGCTCGGATCATTAATTCCTGCATGATCGCTTTATCAGAAATCTTTTGCGTGAGATCATAAATAGATTGGATCTGGGAAAATAGAGCTTCCTTCTTAGCAGTGATTACTCTTAGTGATTTGGCCATTTTGTAGAATTGAATTATATCTACAATAACAATAAGGCTCTTTAAATACACTAACAAAATATGCTATACTAATAGCAAGAGCGATATAGAAAGCATAAACTAGTTTCTCACAAAGAAATGTAAGTATTGAATGTTTGAACTTATGAACGGACGTAAACAGTTCAAGTAAACAAATGTCTCTTATTCAAGGTTACAATAACAAGATATCTTCCAATAATTGCAATAAGAAAAATGTTCAATACAAATTATGAAAAAATGTAAATATTTTAAAAGGAAATATTACAATTACATTGGACAGCATGTAACTGAATGATCTGCTTCAAAACAATAAGCATTAATAAATATAAATTTGCAATTTATAAGCACTGAAATCATAGGCGACTTCTTTTACCATACTAAATAGTTAGCAGAAAATATTTATAAATATATTAACCTATTAACATTAGCATGAGTGGGAAACATACATTTTGAATCATACGAATTGTTTACAAGTAGACAAGCGTAATTAATTATAAAGATATGCTTTCAGAGAGGGTTTGTTATAATCTACTGTATTTGAACAGCTGATAGATAAGAAATTGAGTGAGGTAAGCCTTGTAACAAGGACAAGATATTGCGTGCTGTTGGAAATATGTACGTCACACTTGTGGACATGTTTTAACATAGGACCTTTTCAAAAGATCCGGGCCGTAGGACCAAAAATGTTAAATATTTTGCCATATAACGGCAACATTGATTTCCGGAGGACCTTAAATAATTAAATGAATGAAATTGACGTTTTGTACATACCTCACTGGGCGAATTACCACCACTTTTCGGACAGTTATTCGGGTGCACCCTTTCCCGCACTTATCAATTATCTGTTGAACTTAAAGAAATCACTTATATTCAAAATGTCACCATTAATGTCAAGAGTACCTTCGCTACACGACAGGAGAAACAAAGAGAGAGAAATGGTCTAAACCGAGCCTCGTTTAGAACACACAAAAACTACGTCACGTCGAGAGTGACGGGAGAGATGTCGTTTAACCGACGATTCGAAAGGAACTGGGCCGTACCGAACCTTGTAAGAGACAAAGGTTGGCCGATAAGGAGTCCCTCTCTGAAGCATTTACACTGTCTTTTAAATTATCTTTAATTTAAAGAAAAGTACGTAACACCTAGGGTATAAAATTTTGTAACTAAAATTGAAGGAATTGAGTTTAGCCTATTGTGTTAAAACTTTTTAAGTTTTATTTTTTTTGTTCTGTTTATTGTTTAAATGTTGAAATAAAACTGTTGTAATAAAGATTTTAAATTATTAATGCCTGAGTTGTGTTGTGTTACAAAATATAATTAGATTTAAAAAAATTAAATATTACAATATATATATATAGATTTTTTGGACTAGGAGACTGACAGACTTACCTTGGTAAGAGTCCACTCTGTAGTCTTGAAATAGAAACACATAAAAGCATTTAAACAATGATATATTTCAACCACACAGTGGTCTTTGTCAGTCAAAGAGAAAACACAAAAAGAAATATGAGAGAATGAAATAAAATAATTATTTCGGAAACATCTCTAAAATTATTATATAATGAAAACCCCTCTACTCCTCAATTCTATATATTACCAAAGATCCACAAAAACATAATCCCTCCACCTGGTAGACCAATAATTGCTGGCTGCAATTCAGTAACGGAAAGAATTTCAGCTTTCCTCGACTCACACCTTCAACCCTTAGTAAAGAACCTTCCATCACATACCCAGGACACCAATCATTTCGTAGATCGACTCTCACAAATATCTGTACCTCTACCCCCGGTAACTATTTTGGTCACCATAGATGTCACCTCTCTCTATACCAACATCCCTCATGCACACGGCCCATCTGCAATAGAGAATTTTCTAAACAAACGCCCAGGCAAGCCTTCTCCCACTACACCTTTTCTTGTGAACCTGACCAGGTTCATCATCGAGAAGAACAACTTTCAGTTTGAGGGAAGGAACTACCTTCAAATAAAGGGAACAGCAATGGGCACCAGAATGGCACCATCGTACGCAAATCTGTACATGGGATTGTTGGAAGAAAGTTTTCTAAAGACACAAACACACCAGCCATTATGTTGGTATAGATATACAGATGACATCTTCCTAATTTGGAGACAGGGTGCTTCAACACTTGAGGCATTTTTAGACAGCCTGACACAATTCTCCACACTTCAATTTACCTGGGAGAAATCTACATCAGCCATCACCTTTTTGGATGTAGAGGTAACACTCCAGAATGGAAATATCAACACAGGAATTCACATCAAACCGACAAACCACCTACAATATCTCCATTCAGCAACCACCCAATAAACATAAAACTATCCATTCCATACAGTCAAGCAATCAGGGGTAAGAGAATCTGTTCGAATGATAGGGAATTGGAAGATTTTAATAGAAAGATATCAACAGCCTTCCAGAGAAGAGGATACCCAAAAAAATTCATTGAAAACCAAATTCATTCAGCACAATCCTCGGTTCACCATAAACCACAAACAGAACAAAATAAACTGTCTTTAATAACAGACTACCATCCTGGTCTACATAAACTCAACAAGATATTGAGAGATGGCTTCAAAATTCTTCAAGCTTCCGTCCACACCAAAAATCTTTTCACCGATCCACCGCAAATTTGGTACAAGCAACCTCCCAACTTGAAAAACATCCTAGTACATCCTAAACTACCAGACCCTGATGCAGAGAAACCACACAAACCTCTTCATGGCTCCTTCCCATGCAATAGACCTAGATGCAAGATGTGTCCAATACACCCCTCAGCAAATAGTTTCAACAGCCAAACAACAAAAATGGTCTTAAAAATACAGGGCCATTATAATTGTACATAAAAAAATGTCATATACCAGCTACAATGTAAACTTTGCTCAGCACAGTACATAGGCCTGACCACGGATGGTCTGAATATCAGAATGGCCACAGACATGATGTTAAAATTATGAATATGGATAGACCAACAGCTCAACATGCTGCGAGTCACAACATCACAACTTTTGACGACTGCTATACCACAAAAATAATTAAATCACTCCCCCCTGATTGCAATCCCTCAGAACTGAGAAGGTGGGAACTATCATACCAGTCATACCAGTGGTATACCAAGTCCAGGGAATCCCCTAACCTCAACATCAAATAAATCCATTTTTTTTTTTTTTTCTACCTAATAGCCTTATCTCTTTTCTCCTGACAGACTTATATAAACTATAATCACTCATATGCTCATGGAAACTATATATATATATATATATATATATATATATATATATATATATATATATATATATATATATATATATATATATATATATATATATATATATTCTTGATATTTAACATTATCCATTGTTTTTCCGTTGCACTGACTTTATGAAGTTAATATATTACTATGTGAGTAATTTTATCCACCATTAAGTGCAATAATTTTACCTTGAGTGATGAGGCACCTTTCGGTCGTTGACCATTGTCGAATCACTGATTTTTCTCTGCTGTGGATGCTCGGTCCATGAAGCCGGTGTTTGTTGACGTTACGCGCACTTTTTCTTGATCTGTGTGTATGATATTTCTGTATAGTATGTCTTCTGTATATGTTGTTTGTAGATTCATTAAGTTGTTGTGTATGTTTTTATAAATGTGGTATTTTTCTAGTGAGTTTAGTTCTATTGGGTTGTTATTTATTTCCAGTATGGTTAGGTTATTTTCGTAATTTGTTATTTCGTGTTTATGGGATATTAGGTGTGCTGCAACATTTGATACTTTAGAATTTTTGTTTTTGAATGCTCTATAATGTTCTTCAAATCTTATTTTAAATGTTCTGGTTGTTTTTCCTATGTAAAAAGCGTTACAGTTGTTGCATGTGATTTTGTAAATTCCTGATAGGTTATGTTTTTCTGAATTTGTTATGTGGTTTGTGTTATTAAGATATTTTATTATTTTGTTGTTTGGTTTGTAAGTTGGAGTGTAGTATTCTTTGTTGTATATATTTGTTATTTTTTCTATTTTGTTATTGGTGTATTTATATTTTAGGTAGATTTTTTTATTTTTATTATTTTCGTGTTCCGGTTGTAGTGTTGTGTTGAGGTTAGGTTTTTTTGTGAATTTATTGTATATATTTTTTATAATGTGTTTGTTGTATCCATTTACTATTGCTATTTTTGTAATGTTATCTAATTCTTCATTTAATTTTTGTTTGTTATCCTGTGTGTATTTTATTGCTTTATTTATCATGTTACTGTAAGTGTTAATTTTGTGTGTCCAGGGGTGGTTAGATTTGTAGTGTATTGTGGTGTTGTTGGAAGTAGGTTTCCTGTATACTGTAGTTTCTATTTTATTGTCATTTATATTTAAAGTAATGTCGAGGAAGTTGATTGTTCTATTTGTTTCTGTTTCAACGGTGAATTGTATGTTTTCGTTGTATGTATTTAGTTTGTTTAATATTATGACGTGTTCGTTGTGAATGGTAGGTTGGTATATTACAAGTATATCGTCTACATATCTTGTCCATAGTGAGATATTGTGTGTGTTTATTATAGGTTTAATTATTATTTGTTCAAAGTGTTGTAAATATATTTCTGACATGACAGATGATATGGGTGAACCCATGGGGAGTCCTGTTGTTTGTTTATAATATTTATTGTTAAATTGGAAGTAATTTTGGTTACATATGTGTTTGGTTAGCGTAATGATACTATCTATTATGTTTCTTTTTTCGTTATTGTGTATCAGTTTGTTTTTTATTATTTCTATGGTTTCTTCTATTGGGATACTAGGGTACATGTTAGTTATCTGATTAAAATCAGATAAAACAAATACTCCAGTAATAATAGAAAATACCAAATATATCGATTCAATGACTAACTACATAAAAGAAAATAAATACGAACAAATCCCAGACCCAACTAACAAATACCTTATTACAATAAAAAACTTAATAGTCACTCACCGTAACACCCTAAACTATAACAATAAATTAAAATACCACACAAGATTATACCCATTCAAACCATGCGCACCAGTATTATCAGGGATACCTAAAATCCACAAACCCAACACACCATTTAGACCACTAATAAATTTCACAACAGCACCATCTTACATAATCGCAAAAATTCTAGACAAAATCCTAAGATCTAAAATACATATCAACAACACATAGAATATAAAAAATGGATACGAATTAATTAATAAAATAAAAACGATAAAAACAAACAGCAACACAAAAATAATAAGTTATGACATAACTAACATGTACCCTAGTATCCCAATAGAAGAAACCATAGAAATAATAAAAAACAAACTGATACACAATAACGAAAAAAGAAACATAATAGATAGTATCATTACGCTAACCAAACACATATGTAACCAAAATTACTTCCAATTTAACAATAAATATTATAAACAAACAACAGGACTCCCCATGGGTTCACCCATATCATCTGTCATGTCAGAAATATATTTACAACACTTTGAACAAATAATAATTAAACCTATAATAAACACACACAATATCTCACTATGGACAAGATATGTAGACGATATACTTGTAATATACCAACCTACCATTCACAACGAACACGTCATAATATTAAACAAACTAAATACATACAACGAAAACATACAATTCACCGTTGAAACAGAAACAAATAGAACAATTAACTTCCTCGACATTACTTTAAATATAAATGACAATAAAATAGAAACTACAGTATACAGGAAACCTACTTCCAACAACACCACAATACACTACAAATCTAACCACCCCTGGACACACAAAATTAACACTTACAGTAACATGATAAATAAAGCAATAAAATACACACAGGATAACAAACAAAAATTAAATGAAGAATTAGATAACATTACAAAAATAGCAATAGAAAATGGATACAACAAACACATTATAAAAAATATATACAATAAATTCACAAAAAAACCTAACCTCAACACAACACTACAACCGGAACACGAAATTAATAAAAATAAAAAAATCTACCTAAAATATAAATACACCAATAACAAAATAGAAAAAATAACAAATATATACAACAAAGAATACTACACTCCAACTTACAAACCAAACAACAAAATAATAAAATATCTTAATAACACATACCAGATAACAAATTCAGAAAAACATAACCTATCAGGAATTTACAAAATCACATGCAACAACTGTAACGCTTTTTACATAGGAAAAACAACCAGAACATTTAAAATAAGATTTGAAGAACATTATAGAGCATTCAAAAACAAAAATTCTAAAGTATCAAATGTTGCAGCACACCTAATATCCCATAAACACGAAATAACAAATTACGAAAATAACCTAACCATACTGGAAATAAATAACAACCCAATAGAACTAAACTCACTAGAAAAATACCACATTTATAAAAACATACACAACAACTTAATGAATCTACAAACAACATATACAGAAGACATACTATACAGAAATATCATACACACAGATCAAGAAAAAGTGCGCGTAACGTCAACAAACACCGGCTTCATGGACCGAGCATCCACAGCAGAGAAAAATCAGTGATTCGACAATGGTCAACGACCGAAAGGTGCCTCATCATTCAAGGTAAAATTATTGCACTTAATGGTGGATAAAATTACTCACATAGTAATATATTAACTTCATATATATATATATATATATATATATATATATATATATATATATATATATATATATATCTTTAATCTGTGCATCTGTGACATCTGATTTCACTCTACACAATCTGTGATTACAACTTATATTTATTTTATTTCATTCTCTCATATTTCTTTTTGTGTTTTCTCTTCGATTGACAAAGACCACTGTGTGGTTGCAATATATCATTGTTAAGTGCTTTTATGTATTTCTGTTTCAAGACTACAGAGTGGACTCTTACCAAGGTAAGTCTGTCAGTCTCCTAGTCCAAAAAATCTATATATATATATATATATATATATATATATATATATATATATATATATATATATATATATGAAAGTATCAGATGATTGTATTTCATGCAAGTTGTTAAAATAAATTAAATATTAAAAAAAAGAGCCAAAATATCCAAGCATCATTAATGAGTTTAAGATTGTTGTCAACAATTCTCTTTAAAAACAAACATTAATTTCAAACTCTATGAATTGGGAGGGAGAGTGTTTGTAATAAATAATATTTTTGTCAAAAAATAGGCTAAAATGACCTATGGAAGTGTAATCTCAATCTACATATAGTTACTATTCTTCCCAATATACACAAAGTTATTATTGTTCCCAATACTACTTATTTTAATAATAAATAATATGCAAAAAGATGAGAAATTTTACTTTCATGGATTTTGTTGGTGATAATTAATCACCTGATTATATGCATTTGCATATTTAGCCACTTTTTACCGTTTTTGCATATTTTAACATAAATTTATTGATAATGCATATTTAATGCAAAACTCAAGGTTTGGAAGTCATTTTGATACAGTGTATCAATATTATGAATCAACATTATGCCAAAATTACAAACCGACAATTTACCTGCATGTTCTGGAAGAAATACGCAATACATTCAAGGGCAACATTATTTGGATTTCAGCTGACGAAACTACAGATACTTGTGGCCGTTACATGGCAAATTTAATTGTTGGCACATTGAAACAAGAGCCTTCTTCTTCCTATTTGGTAGCCTGCAAAGAACTAGAACTATTAAACAAATATTTCCACAATCTTCTGCAGATGAAAGGGTCTTCGTGTTTCTCTCAGATGCTGCTCCCTATATGATCAAGGCAGGAAAAACCTTTCAAGTATTTTATCCCAATTTGATTCATGTTATGTGCTTTGCTCACGGAGTACACCGCCTCGCTGAAAAAGTACAATCCACTTTTGGGAATATAAATAAACTGATCTCATCAACAAAGAATGTGTTTCTTAAGACACCTTCTCGCAACAAGGCATATAAAGAAAAACTACCCAATGTGCCTTCACCTCCCGAACCAGTGATAACTGGTTGGGGTACGTGGGTCGAAGCTGTCTTGTTTTACAATGAACATTTTGAGGCCATCAAAGGTGTAGTCAACGACTTTGTTAGTGCAGAGGCTTTGTCAGTGCAAGGAAGCATTTAATGATTCCAGTATTAAAATAAACATTGCTGTGATTACCACTAAATTTTCCTATAAACCTGCAAGTATTAAAAAGTTTGAAACTCAAGGTTTGGCATTGACTGAATCTATCCAGTTAATGGATAAAGTCTGTCTACTGAACTTCTCATTGCCGGAGGTATTCCCGAGCAAACTTGAAGAAAAGTTTGAAAACATTTTGAACAGTAACCCAGGCTTTGAACCATTGTGTCAAATTAATAGTTTTATAAATGGAACAGGCGAGCTTTTGCCAGAAGTAGTGCCAAAATAGCACGCAAATTTAAATATTGCCCAGTTATTTCAGTTGACGTAGAACGGTTCTTTTCTGTTTATAAAAATATTTTGAGAGATCAAAGACAACTTTTCTACCAAAGATTTGGAAAATACCTGATCGTTTATGTTTACAAAAGTAGCAAAATGTAGAATGTTTTAATTCAGGTAATAATTAATATATAGATAATAAAAATACCGATTAAGTGACTGCGATTTGATTATTATGTTGATTTAAAAATAAAATATCAAAAAAATTATTTTTTATTTATTATGCTTTTTGAGCTTTTTATGTTGCATATAATCCGGTCTCTAGTGATAATCGACAAACATTTTTCAAGAGTGAACTTGAAAATTGCAATTTTCCTAACTTATAATTGAAATAAATTTATATAAAAAGGTACTCACTCTTTACATGCTATCTAAAAAGTTGCAAATTTCACATAAACACTTAATTTATTGGGAGGAAATGTATAAATTAGTTATATTTTTTTTTAGTTTTGTAGGTTTGGTGTTGTCGAAAACTAAGTGGGTAAAAAACTGTATTAGTGGCCATTAACGTAACATTAGAAAATCTTCATAACTACAGTCAAAACAGATTAGTAACATATTTTATTTACAGGTTTATTTATAAAGAAAATAAATTAGTTTTTGAAATAAATAATTAGGTTGCAAATAAATACATAAAATTAATCCTGAGTTCAATAGATTTCATAACATTTGTCTGAGGGGAGAGCAGATTAGTCATCACAGGTCTTATAAAATAAATAGTTTCTTTCCATATTTTTTTCTGATACTGTACTACACATCTTCCTCTCTTTGTCATGAAATGAGGTTTTCAATCAAGTGACTGCTCCTGTTGACCTTAGGATGATGCCCACGTCTTCTTCAAGACACACTGACAATGATGCATAACAGTTCTAAAAAATCCAATTGCAATAAAGTCTTTATCATTGCATAAAACTCAGTCTTAACTAAGAGAATTCACTACCAAAACAATGCTCTGTGATTTATTTTTGGAGCAGATAAAAACTATTTCATCATTATGTCTTCAAAATATATCCAAAGCTAAAAAAAATAACACAACCTGCATCAAATTGCAGCCTGGATGAGCATCAAAAATTAATTTTGTAACGCAAAAGCAACCAAATCTGAAACACAGAAATATCTGTTTACTGTGGTGAACAAATATGTTCTAAAAGTATTTAAAAAAATGGCTTTATATACAAACAAGTCTTTATTAATTAGAGATGTAATAGCTAAAACTAGTGTAAGCTTGAATTTTTTTTTACTGTTTTGTCTCAAACATCCTAATAGATTTCAAAGGTCTCCTATCACACAGCACTTGGAAAGCTAAGAAATACTCAAACACAAATTACTATCAACAACTTCTTTCCTGTAAATCACAACTGCTGGAAAACTAAAAACACCAATAGAGATATAACAAATTTGATCAAATCCGGAGGCACTTATTAGACTTATCTACAAAATCAATATAATTCTCTGTTAGACTGTTTTATTTCAAACATTGATGCTACATTCTATTAAATATGATGCTTACTTTCATGTGGAACTACTATGACATACTACACTTAAATTGTAGGAATTATTTGCGATCCCAGCGATCGAGCAGCACAAGTTAATTTGTTGTAACAAGTGATCAGAGTAACTAAATGAAACAATTACTTACACATGCAAAACATGTCGTATGTACATATCTGAAGCATACGTATGGGGACATATCACATTGACAAGGGTCAAGAAGACTAAAAATTCAATAGCAAAAATTACATAGTTTCATAAGGCAAAGGCATATTTCGATGGTACACAAAACCGACATTGTATGCCTGCTAAAAACCTATAGAAACAACATATTTTTGGCAATGGCTGAGGTAATGTTTTCACCTAGGAAAACTCAAGACAAAAGACCACAGCATTCAACCTCTATTGTTATTACAATAGAATTTCTCTTTGAATTTTTTCCAATTTTGTGTAAGTAATTTTTGTAAATTAAAATATATAATAGACATATTTATAATACCATATTTATCTGTATCAAAGCAAATGTTATACCAACAAAGTCTTTTACAAATTGATATATCATTTTTATGATTGTAAATGATTTTAGACAAAATCGCCGCCCTGTAGCCCGTGCAAAGTTGAAACGAAAAATGTGTTGCCAATAGCTGCAATCACAAGAACTTCGCCAAAATTATTACCTGTACAAACTGCTGTGAAACTAGAATCTACACAAACAAAGAAAGTAGCTGCTATAAAGAAAATTGAATTTGTTCCTCTCAATGTCACCAATAACAAAACAACAATACAGGTAAATTATGAAAAAAATATATATTTATGTATAATATAATTTAGTTCTGTTCAGTATTTTTGTATATTTATTTCAGACTTTCAGTGTAAATGTGAAACAAAAAACCTTAATCTTTTATTTCCTAGAAATATCCTAGAAATCTTTTATTCCTTAAAAATATATTTACCAGAAATGTAGGTTTTTCTTTTATAGTAATATATAATAAAATAGTGGTTACTAAACTGTTGAACTGAACGAAGTTCTGTGTTACATGGAAAAAAGTGCTTGAATCACAAGCATACAATCTTGTAGTAGTGAGAAGTCTAAAAGAAACCACATATGTGACCCGGGGGATGTGCAACATGTGTTTAGGAACTCTATACACCTGATTTCAGGTTGAGATAGGTTAAAAATTTTCATTTATATCTTTTTATAAAATTGGAAATTCACCTCGAGGAAATTGATAGAGGTTGTTAGAACTACTGTATTATACTTTTTTGTTAAATAAATGGCAGTGATACTGTGATTAATTGTGTTTAGTTTGTTTGTTGTAAGAGATGTGTTAGTAAATACGTATTTTTTCTCATTTTAATAGTGAAAATTAACCATTCTGTACCTGTATGTAATGTGAGATGAACAAACCAAGAAAAGCTTTGTTATCCTTTGTAAATCCTCTTTTGTTACAATTAAAGGAGTTTGTTTTTCTTTAAGTTCATTTTATTAGTAAAGTAGTAAAATTTAATGATATGAACAAGTACAGTACTATAACCTACTATGCCTATTGCCTATTTTAATCAAAGAGTTTTTTTTTTAATTATTAGCCTAAAATATATTATAAAAATAAAGACAAAAATTACTTATTTTAAAGAATTCTAGTTGTTAGCACATTCTGTACAGCATGGATATGTATTCTACCACAAATTTCTGTACTTTAGTAGAGTATTTATAAAAATAATTAACTATATCAACAATAATCCATATACTAGAATGATGAAAAAAGATAGTTTCCATCTATAATGCTTACCATTAAAGAAGTCATAATTATTACATCGAAACAGAGGCATTTCTACTTCTAAAAAGTTACATTTGCAGTTGTCGATATATCTACACTACATATACAAATACACCCATCATTCACTCACCTTACCTAAGTGTCAAAACCCATCTCACAATAGTTCGCTCTTGATGAACAAACATCACTTGATCAATTACGTAGGAATTTTATTTTCCCTTATACTTATTTTGTACCATAATGTTTAAGTATAGTAAACAAAAATTCCGCAAGGACGAAATATATTTCACTTCACAAATTGTATTGTATAAATTATTGGCAGAGTTCATTTTGTTAGTTTGAAGTCCATTTTCACACAAAGAAATCAAATTGATTCTGGATTCCAATAATACTATCTTGAACAAAACAAAAACCTTACTGCTCATTGTTGGCTACCTAGTTGAAATAGTTGAGTTTTTCTTAGACATACAAAAAAAATGTAATTATACAGAATTAAACTCCCTTAGAGGACTGAATTAGTGAAGTTTATTATACATGGATGTGACATTTCCAATTATTATTATTTATATCACACATATACATGTACACAAAAGAAGCACAGTGATTTTCATTAACTACTCCTTTCCAATATTGTAAGATATCTTTATAAATGCAAAATAAAAGTAATTTTAGCAGCTACTCTATTACATAAATTTTTATGCAATAAAAATTAAGGGTCAACACTTTGAAGCCTACCCCCTTAATAGGCGCCTGTTTATATTGGAGTTTTTTAGGTAAAATTTAAAAATTCTTGACTTATAATAGATATTATGTTTACAACAAATTATTCATTTTTATAAAGGAAACTAAACAAGCTTTCAAGAACTGTATGAATTTTAATTGATTACTTACATATAGCTTATGTTATTCTCCTTTGAATATGTTAAAAAGTCAAAAAAATAAAATAGCAACACTACATCACTGCTCTTCACTACACATATTTTACATTAGAATGAAAATAAATATTACAAGTTATATATCATTTTAAAGCTAAAAGAAAATGTAATATAGAAATATATGGGCCTGTATATTTACACATCCTATCCTATTATATTGGGTGGAAGTTGAAGAAATATTTTCAAAGAATAAAAACCACTACAATGCAAATAATTTATTTGGTGTGGGATTGCTTGGAACAAACTGTGTCATTGTCTAAAAGCAACATATCTCATACTGAATCACTTCTTTAGTCATTATATCTGTAACGTAATATCTCTAACAATAAAAATTCGATAACTGAAAGATAATATTTAAAGCAAAACACAACAAACTCAAAACCTAAGCAAATTACACAAACTACAAATTAAATTAACGAAATAACTGATAGATAAAATTTAAAGCAAAAAACAATAAACTCGAAACATAAACTACTTGCACTAACAAAACATCTGACCAAACCAAAAACTGTCTGCTAGCTCTCTGTCTCCACACTTCACAAATTAAATTTTTGTTAGTTAAAGCAATTCTGATTGGCCTAAAGGTAAAGACATGTTATGCAGAATAACTAATATAAAGAACGATATTGACAAAACCGACAATATGCGCAAATTACATTGCTATGGAAATAACTACGGGATCCCGAAGCTATACACGGGTGTAGGCTTGAAAGTGTTAAGAAGTTATTTTTGTTACTACTCAACTTTACCAAAATAATGTTTTAAAGTATGATTGTCTTGATGTATGTATACTATGTTTTAACCAATGTACTGTACATAGTATTGAAATATATATACCATGGGTTCTATTTGATAAAATATAGTAGAGTTATTCCTGCCCAAATGGTAGAGAGATTACATCGGGAGTTTTGGGACTGCCAAAGTATGTAAATTGTAATTGAGAAAGTATAGTTATATAAAATAGGTTTTGTTGTATGTGTTTGAGCTAAAAATTAACCTCTGTTGTAGATTATCACTTTATTATTTTAAAAAAATCCTGTGCTTTTGGCTATCTAGGACACAATGATCTATCAGCTTTGTGCCCTTTAATTAGAATTAAGGGTTTTATTGTAAAAAACCATTAATTGTGATAAGTATGTAACAGGAGTTGCACACACAATTTTAAAAATATTTCAGTGCAAAGATATACTCAAAGTTAATAGAGAATTATAGATGGAAAATTTTGAACATAAATTTTATTCACAAGTCTGAAGAAGAGAACAATGCAAATTAGATTAGCAAATTCTTGGGTTTTGACATAAATAAGCAGAATCCAACCACTCAGAAACTAGTCTATATATTTAAGTATGATATGACTGCCAAGTATGAAAATTATACTAAATACTAAACCGTATACATTGGAAGACAATGTTTTTTTAAGCTCATTTCAATCTAGGATAAATATTTAGAAGAGCATTTGCAATGAAAAAATGTAATTAAAAAGAAAATATTTAATAATAAACATGACACTTAAAAATATTGACAATGTTTATTTACAACTCTGCTTACATAATTTACTAATGGTTTTTTATTATTTTTAGTTACCAAAACACCTTAGTACATAAAGTATAGGGATGATGTCTAGAACTATGTGCACTACAGAATATTGTTGACAAAAAATAATAAACAACCACCAACAAATTAGGTTGGCAGTGTTGTAAAAAGGCATTGTTAATTTTCCCATCCATCTCACTAATGTGCTAATGATATTCTTGGGCTGTTTTAATCCTAAACAAAATTATTCATCATACAATGGGTACTGTTTTGTCTTACTTCCTTTTCAATATTGGAAAAATTTTAAAGCTTTGTATGCTGTACAACAGAATAAATTAATGATTCATAAAGTGCAATAAAAACATAAAGTTGAACCATCAAGTAAACATTATCTGTGTAACAAGTTTCTTGTAAAGAGATTTTCCTACAGTGACCCGTAAACGAAATATCAATACCTAATATATATTTAAGAATAAATTTTGGACAATAGTTATTTATTGCATTTTGTTTGAATTTTTATTGATTATGTGAAAATAGATCCAAACTGTCTTGGTTTTCTTCAGCATTTACCTTTTAAGATGATAAATCATTGGATGAACTAGAATCTAGAAATACTAGTGTAAATATGTTCATAAAATGGGGGATTTTTTATTGAGTTATTTAATGTTTCTAATTACTTGTCTTATAGAATTATAATAGAAAAGTATCTAAACAAACAGTAAAATGAGTAGCCCAGAAGATGATCATCATTGTTTCCGAAACTTTGTGAAAAAATATTCTCCAAGTTGGAAATCCAGAAATTAAGATTGAGATTAACTTTAATAAAAAAATTTTGCTTCTTTCTGTATATTATATATCTTTAATCCATTTAACAAAATTGGTTGGTGAAAAGGTTTAATATGAAAATAAGAATATAGTCTTGGCCTTAACCTTCATCAAGCATTTGTTATGAGGGTGAAATCATTGAGTAGAGTGGAGTTGATGTGTTAGGATGCAATTACAATTTCAAATCGTAAAGGGAAATATCCTATTTTCTGAATATGTAAGAACAGGCATCCTCTCTATGCAGGCTGCATGCTGCCCTAAGAATGATTTTTTTTTGCAGACCTTAGACTGTTAGGAATTAAAACACCAGTTCGGTAGCAATGGTATTTTTTTGAAGAAAATAGGATAAACCTCACTAAGATTTTTGGAAAGCGGTTGAAAAAGAGATTTCCTATCTTAACTGACCGTGATCAGAAAATATTATGTATTTGTGTGTTACATATGTCTGAATCTACATTCAGTAAGTTGAAAATCATAAATCACAAGTACAGATCTACGTTAACAAATGAGAACGTTAAAAACATTTTGAGAATTTCAGTTTCTTCCAAAGCTGTTAGCATAGTTGCCATATTAGAGAGCTGTAAAAATTATTAATGTCACTTTTACTTATGGCCCTGAAGAAAACTTCTTGTAAACTATTTGGCTCTCTAAGAAATCCTAGTGAAGAGCCCTGTGTAAGAATGTTCTAACCAAACGTTCTAGCAAATGTTTTTCTCTCTTCGACATAATAGAACATTGCAACCTTGTGGGAAAGTTTCTTATCACAGCTGAGCATTTCACAGCGTGAAGAAAAATTGCACTGTGAATTAATTTGGTATTATGTGAACTTTATAACTTTAGGTTAAGCATTTAGAAGAATTAATTGGTAGAAACTATACATATAGTAGATAAAACTATTTTGATTTTTTTTTTTTTTTTTACATAGGTTCAACCAACAAAGAGGCAAGTTACAAGCAAACGTCAGTATTTACAGACAAATAATAATGAATCTGTGAAAGAATATCCAAAGCCAGCATATTCATATTCTTGTCTTATTGCAATGGCATTAAAAAATTCAAGATCCGGGAGTTTGCCTGTATCTGAAATCTACAGCTTTATGTGGTTTGTATATGCTGCTCAAATTTTATTTAGTATATAATATGTTTTTAATATATTGAATATTTTTGTTTCTCAGTTCCATTTATTTCTTTATTCAGATTATTTTTCAAATAAAATTCACTTAGTACAAAATCCTGCATCACATATTATCCTAAATTCATCAGTTAATTATTGTCTAGAAAATTATGTATTAACTCTTTGAGCCCTATATATAAAATGATTAACACTAAGAAGAAATTACTGTATAAAAATAAGGGTTCAGTTTTCTTAAGTTGAAATTCTTACATAAATGTATGAAAAATTAAAGGTTTAATTTTATATAGTCTAAAATATTCAAATGTAAGTACAGGAATACCCCGTACTTAGGCGCTAGGGGGGACCGATCGATAACCATGTAAGTCGAATCTGCGTAAGTTGGAGTATAATTTTACATACAATCACATAGTAATCATGTTCAATTGGGACCAAAGACTAAATAAACCAATAATTTAGAAGAAAAATGTGTATGTGTTAAAATCTTAAATACATAATACAACAAATAATTATATTGTATACATAAATGTTGCAAAAAAGTTATTTTGACTTAGAAGGCTTCATAAAATCTAGTAAATTCGTTTGACGAATTGAAGATCTTTTCTTCTCAATCAGAATTTCCTTGTAACTCGCTAATTTTTTTGTTTTGTGGTAGAAATACCCACATCGTTGGAGTCTTTGTTTTCCAAAATTTACAGGTCTTGTTTGAATAAACTAAGGCCTTTTGTCAAGTTTCTAACCGTCATTTCATCTTCTACCAGGGTGTCTAGTGACAGGGAAAACCTGGAAAAGTCAGGGAATTTCAACATTCTGGAAAATTCAGGGAAAATTTTAAAAAATCGGGAAAATATTTATTTTGATTAGAAACAAAACTAGTGGCCATTGCTCTCGAATATTTGGTATTGTAAGCCAGCGGTTTAGGGGCAGGTCAGTCAGGAAATAACACTTCTTTATTTAGATGCCCATTATTTATTTGATAAGCCCATTGCTATGACTTCAGGACTTATGTCAATAAATATTAAACGGGAAGTTTTAGCCTGGACCGTGGCCTTGGGGTGCGCAGTGGTTCTGTTATCATATGGACAGGTGGGGATAACAGATAACTCAGTCTGTTTCTGACCACACAGAACGCTGTGTAAACATTCGTAGCCAGCTATTTGCCTAGACTCGTGATAGTATGTGTTTTATTTGACGGTGATTATTTTTACACTGTTTATTTCAACATGGAAGGTTCCAGTTTTCATTGCAGTAGCGGGCAAGCGCGTCATGCAGATGTCGTCATTACCTCCCCTCCTTCCTTAGAATAAATATAAACTAAAAGATGAAGTGACTGAAGCAGAGATTATATGGTGCGTGAATTTAGTAATGCAACACTTCTTTACGCAATGCAGAAGGTAGTGTGTGCCTCTTTCCAGGGATGTTCCCTGATAGCACCATTGCACAGAACATGAGATTGGGGAAAGATAAAATTTCCTATAGTGTTGTATTCGGTTTATCAAATTATTTTAAAGACCTGTTACTGACATCATTAAATTCAAATTCTAACTATGTAATTGGCTTTGATGAAAGTTTAAACAAAATATCACAAAGAGCCCAAATGGATTTGAGTGTTAGGTATTGGGATGCAGAGACGGATGAAGTGAAAGCTCGATATTTTGCTTCTGTGTTCCTTACAGACACAAAAGCAAAAGAGTTACTCAATTCGTTCTTCAAAGTCTGGATTTATCCAAGATCCTTCAGATATCAATGGATGGGCCCAATGTAAACTGGGCTTTCTATAGACATCTAAAAGAGGAAAAGTCAGGGAAAACTCAGGGAATTTCTTCAAGCTATTTTACTAGACACCCTGGAAAAGTCAGGGAAAACTCAGGGAATTTCTTCAAGCTATTTTACTAGACACCCTGTCTACGTTAACTGGGTCTAAAGATCTGCATTTTTAAGGTCTTGCTCTTGCTCACACCTTTCTATGAGCTCATCAATTAATTGTCAGCTCCTGGTTGTGTAAAACCAGCAGTTCTTGAACTTCATCATTATTTATTTTTAAATGGAGTTGTCTGGCAAACAAACAACTTCTCTCAGGCACTGATTCCGCTTGAGTTTCAGTGGTGAAAAAAATGAACACAAACATTTTTCCAAACACCATTAAATGTTTTTTTGTGGACTTACATTTCAAGATCGTCCAATTATTCTCAAAATATCTAAAAAAATTGAATTATTTCCAAACATTTTCAAATCTCCAAATGTTTAGCCTAACAATAACGTTCGACTTGAGGTATAAAATGATACCAAATCAGTCCTCAAAAAGGGAAGCTATCACCCAAGCTTTCTGATTCGACTTCCAAATCACGGGCAAGATAGCTTTAGAAATATTTTTTAATGCCCTTGGATTTTCTGAGCGATAAACTATGAGAGGTTGCAACTTATAGTTATCAAATGTATTTGCGCCAACCATCACTATCAATTGGTCTTTGGCGACCTTAAAACTTGGAAATATTTTCTCTTCATGCGGTATAAAATTTCTTTTAGGCATTTTCTTCCAGAAGAGGCCAGTTTCTGCATAACTCAGACAGCTTGATATAAAACCACATAACTTGGGAATCACGTAAGACAGGCTAGCGTAAGTCGAGGTATTACTGTAATTGTAACTATTGGATATACAGATGAAGACAGCTCATAAAATATAATATTACTGATTCACTGAAAACAAAACTCAAATCCAAAACAAGTTAGTGTAACAATTGTACAAATAATAGAACAAACATAATGCAAAGAAAGTGACAGACTGTTTGGACTAACTGTGAGTGTCTAATTGGCTTCCAAGAATCCAGATCAAAGTTATGGATATTTCTGTCTGTTGTCATGATCACAAATTGGTCATAAATAGCATGTTGCCAAACAAAATGAGTGTAGTGGAGTTAATTTTTACAAAGGCAACATTTACCAGCATTCTATTTGAACTTTTGTGGATTTCAGTAGGATGCAGATGTCAAAACTTGTAAATATGAAATATCCTGTATTTGCCTTAATATGCATACTATGTGTAAAGTAAGCAAATAAAAGTTACAAGTAATAACATTTTTAAAACTCTACGACTACTAATTTTCTGTATTTTATGTTCCAGTGACCATTTTCCATATTTCAAGACAGCCCCTAATGGGTGGAAGAATTCTGTACGACACAATTTATCACTAAATAAATGTTTTGAAAAAATAGAAAAACCTCAAGCTCCTGGAACTTGTGGTGCTCAAAGGAAAGGGTGTTTATGGGCTATGAATCCTGCAAAAATAGCTAAGATGGATGACGAAGTTGCTAAATGGTCAAGGAAGGATCCGTCCGCAATTAAGAAGGCAATGGTGTACCCAGGTACAACCAAATTTAGTTTAGTTATAACAATTTAGTTATACTCATTTTAATTTTGGTGTTACTGGGATTTAATATTTTAATATTTATTTACAAATAAAAATAAAATAAAATATTATTAATATTTAAATATAATTAATATTTAATATATAATATTTTATAAATTCTGAAGAAATGTACAACTTTGAAATAAGTTTTAGTCATTTAAACTCCAAGTAATAGTTAGCTACAAATATTTAGCTATTGAAATACAGGCATTTATATATATAGCATTCAGTTTAAAAACGTTTAGTTGCTTTAATAAACACATTGAAAAATCTTTCAACTGTTGTATTATGGTGGGAAAGGTTCACAAAATAATATGTTTTTGTTAATAGAATAGCTGCATTTATACCAAATGTAGCACAAAAAATAACTTCAGCAAGCTCTTTAATATTAATGTATTGACTTACAAAAGATACAGTTATCTACAGAAAATTTTCACTAGTTTGTCTTTCAGAGCAAAATGTTTAGTTTAAAGATGACTTTTCCCTTTTAAAGGATTAATGCTATTCTGCTGACATCACTTCACTAAATATAACAAAGAAGGGTTTTTTGTTCTTTCAAAACTAATGGTATCAATATAATGTTTTGTAGGAGAAGAAAGATACTTTATGATAGTAATTATGTAAAAAATATTATAAGTAAAAACTGTTTTGTAATTTATAAAAAATGCAGAGGTTTTGTTTTTAAGATTCAATAATTATATTACAAACAACTTTTTTCATAATTTTACACATGTTTTTGTATTTGCAATATTCTAAATTCCTAAAAATTTGAAACAAAATATAAATATTTTGTAGTGTTTTAATTTAATCCTTCTTAAACATCGGGAATGAAAAAATTATAAAAGATTGTCTACAAACTGAACAGTACTTCAACATAGGATAAGATTTTGTTGTTTACAATGTCCATAAATATTATAAACTTGTTACATACAAAAGCTAAATATATATATAAAAAAAGGTAAATTTTACTTACATATAATTTTATTGTTTGGAACTTCTAAAACCAAAAGAATGAAATAATTATGATCTGTTACTCAATAATCTTACATTGAAGAACTTATTTTATTAAAGATTTTAAATGATCATTCTAGTATCTATATTGAAAAGCTTTTTCATTCATTCTGCGGATATATGTATAAAGGACGTAATGAATGTCATAGAGGCGTTCTTCTTCTTGCAGTCTATGAGATTATAAAGCTTAGTCAATATAACTATGGTAAAATTTAAAAAAGAAATATCAAAACAGATTAATCATGAATATAATACAACAAAAAATTTTATATATTTTTATTTTGTCCTATAGAATATCGGTATTTTTCGCAGAAATAATAGTATAGGCCTACTACTATATTTTATCTTACAAAAAATATTATTTTCACAGAAAATCTGGAGCTACTTGAAAGAGGAGAAATGAAAATTGGAAGTTTTTATACAAACTCTGATGAAGAATATGATGATGGTGAAGTTGAATTAAATGTAATTACTATTAATTTTCTAATACCTTAATATTAATATTTTGCCTTAGCAAACTTTTGAGAAAAATATTACAATCGTACCATTGCAGTTAAAATACCATAGCAATCAAATTTAATTTTATATTACAGTTTCTTATTTAACTCTTACATGTCCTGGCTTTTTTCACGACTACTTAAAAAAGAAGAATTGTATAACCACTATCTACAGCACATGGTAAAGGGCCTTTGTAAGTTTATCCACTCTAGTTTCACTTTTCTTTCATTAAAGTTGCAAATCACTCAGTAACATATTTCCTCAGGCTATGGAAACTATTTGTTGGGATTTGTATTGGACATGTCTTGCATCTAGGTCTATTGCATGGAAAGCAGCCATGAGGAGGTTTAGGCGGTTTTTCAGTACTTGGGTCTGGTAATTTTGGTGTACTAAAATATTTTTGAAATTAAAAGGTTGTCGAACGAAATAAGTGGTGGATTTGAGAAAAGATCTTTGATGTGGGTGGAAGCTTGAAGCCATCCTTTAGTATTTTGTTCAGCTTCTGTAGGCCTGGATGGTAATCTGTAACTAATGACCGTTTGTTGTCTTCTATAGACGGTCTGCGTTTATCAGATGATTGAGCTAAGCGGATTTGATCCTCAACAAGTTATTTAGGATATCCTCTTTTTTGGAAAGCCAGTAAGTCCTCCAATGCTATATCGTTGGAACAAATTCTCTTGCCCCTGATTGCCTGACTGTATGGTATGGACCTTTTATATTTTCATAGGGTGGTTACTACTGAAATGTAGGTATTGTAGATGGTTTGTCGGTTTGATGTGGACATCTGTATAGATATTCCCATCTCTGATTGTTACATCTACATCCAAGAAGGTGATAGTTGCTGTCGATTTCTCCCAGGTGAATTTCGTGTAGAGAATAGTGATAAACCCTTCAAAAAACTTTCTAGCGTTGAGATTCCCTGTGTTCAAATTACGAAAATGTCGTCTATATATCTGTGCCAACACAATGGTTGGTGTGTTCGAGTTTTTAGGAATTCTGCTTCAATGTTACCCATGTACAGGTTTGCGTACGATGGGGCCATCCTAGTATCCATTGCTGTTTTTTTTATTTGCTAGTAATTATTTCCCTTTAACTGAAAATTATTCTTTTCAAGAATGAATTTGGTGAGGTGAACAAGGAAAGGTGTAGTGGGGTAAAAGTTGTCTGAGAGTTTGTTGAGGGAATTTTCAAGAGCTGATATCCCATGTGCATGAGGGATGTTCGTATAAAGAGAAGTAACATCTATGGTGACCAAAATTGTTTCAGGAGGTAAAGGTATGGGTATTTGAGACAGCCGGTCATGAAATGATTCGTATCCTAAATGTATGACAGAAGGTTTTTCACCAAAGGTTGAATATATGAATCCAGAAAATCTGTGATTCTTTCTGTGACCGAAATTTGTGGTTAATCCGAATGTTTACATTGGTCCCTTCAGTAATTGGCTATGACCAGTTGTAGATAATGTAAATTTTGACACAAATTTCAATTATTTTTTAAACACTGCTCTACATTTTGATTCCAAACTGAAATGCTTTTCAGGAGCTGAAAATTTAGTAATATATTACCTTATGAACAACAAGATATAAATTCACACAATTTACAAAATCACTAAGGCCAATAAATTAAAACCTAATATCACAAAATTCAATGTAAAAAAGTTAATGTATTATGTCTTGCATGTGTAGCTCACAAAGAAATTTTTGCATGCACTAGTATAGAGCCCATGAAGAAATCTTTAACTCCTGCAGAGGATTCCTGTTTGAAATCAACATGTTTAGTATTGTTTTAAAACTAATTGTGAAGGTTGTTTTAAATTTTACATTCCCTATAATTGATAATCCGCCATAAATATCATGATAAATGTAAAACATTGATGTATGACTATTTTCCTTTTATTGTAGCAGTAAAATCTTTCAGATTTTGTAAAATGTTGATTAAGATTTATTTTCAAAATTTTAAATATTTGCGTATTACAATACATAAATTTTTCAAAAGTTTTTAAAATATTTCAAATTTTAATAATAGACTAAAGAATCTGGTGACGAATCTGAAGATGAAGAAGTTGATGACGAAGAAGAAGATGATGTGATTTCAACAATAGATGATGATAGTGAAGACGAAATCTCAAGAGTACCTCCATCATTACAGCCATTTGATTCTAGGATAGCGCAGTTTAATCAAACCAAACTGTTGCATTCATTAGCAAGAAGCAACTCATTAGACAACTCTAGTGTTCATGATTTGAATCTTGAGATGAGTGTTCCACAGGTATGGAAATTTTTATTTTAAATTACCAGAATCTATATACAGTAAAACCTCTCATATCCGGATCAATGTGGCGACAGCCCGTTATGGATAACGAAAATCCGGATATGTGAGGGGTTAGGTAATGATGTGCATTTGTACTATGTAATCAATTCCAATTGGAAGTAGATGTATGATTGTTTTAAGTAAATAAGTTATAATCATTGAATATTGTAATTATATTTTAGTAGCAGTATAGAACTGTACGTTCTCACGGACCTCACCTTGCTCTGGCCTTTTCTTGCCCACCTTCGGCTAACTCATCTACTGTACTCCACTCACGTCGCCTTGATAACCACTCCTTCTCCACAAGAAAGGTTTATCCCTTGACTCTGAACCCTGGTTCAAAACCTGTAATTCATTGAATAAACCTCTCGGAAGAACCGACCCCTGAATGTGTTAAAATAACCAATTGGCCTCATTTAAGCCTTTTAAGCTCCTTTCAGAGTACTGTAATCTTTGAGAGACACTTTTGACTTAAAGACTATAGTTGGATTCCCAGTGAATTTATTTTATCTTAAATAAAAAAACAAAGCTTATTGGAAAATATAATTTTTTAATTTGTTACTAACTAGTTTGTGTACTTTTACAGGGTTTTGCATCTAATTTCTTATATAACCTGAAATTACAGTTAACCTACCTATCTTGTTTCAGGTTAATAGTGTAGAATATATCTCCATATTAAGTCTAAATTATTATTAACACACACACATATATATATATATATATATATATATATATATATATATAAATATATATGAAGTAAACAATTTTTTCCACTACTAAGTGCAATAATTTTACCTTATGTGATGAGGCACCTTTCGGTCACTTGACCATTGTCGATTCACTCCCAAAAGGTGCCTCATCACGTAAGGTAAAATTAATGCACTTAGTGGTGGAAAAAATTGTTTACAATTAATAATAATAACTTCTTAAAGTCACTAAAACGGAAAGAAATACAAGACAACGTGAAATATCACGATTTTAACACCAACCGAGGTAAACAACTCTACTGCAAATATTTCAACTTAAACATCAAACTTAAAAATTGCATTAACAGGATAACTTTCAATAAAAAATGCATATCACTCAACATTACACCAACATACGCTAAACTATACATACAAAATAAACAAAATACCGTCATTAACAAAGCAACAAAAATAGCCAAATTACACGTGAATAAAGAAAATTTTAAATCTGCTTACCATAAAAAAAGCCAAATTAACCTACAACTGTACACAACCAATTTAGAAATTATGAAAACCTTTGATACACTTACACCTATAATACACGAAAGATACAACAAATCATAATAGAGTGATTCGACAATGGTCTCTTTTAATAAAGGCACTTTTACAAACCAACAGGCACAGCGACTTGATAAGTTGAAGCTCACAGATAATAGTCGTGCAAACTCAGTTACACTTTGCCATATATACTGTACTTCTTATAAAGAGCGAACCACCAACAAAAATAACTTTTCAGCTTATAAAAATGAAATTATTATACTAGAACAAAATACATACTTACGCAAATTTGATGGAGTTTTTCACAGCTATTTCATTTCAGAGTAGAATGCTTCTCTAGCCGCTCCAAGTAATATGAAAAATGTTTGATTTAAAATAGTATGGAACAATTTCCTCATTATACCCAAAGCGGCCCAGAGAGATGTCATATTCCTTCTTAACCTTGGAGTCACCTCATAGGTAGCCATTTATATTTACATGAAGCTGCTAAACGTAGCATTGTCTTATTTTTCATCTTAACCAAGGCGTTATCTAAACTACCTCTCTATTATTTACATCAAGCGACCGGAATCGGCGATGTCTTCTTTATTCTATTCTATGGTATAAATATCTATATTCATATAATACTAATTCAAATGTTTCACACAATCATTGAGGGAAGAAATAATTGATTGCCTTAAAAAAATCTTCAAACTTTGTCAAGGCTTTGTCAAAACAATATTTCTTCATAAGTATTCCACAAGGTATGTTTCGAACGTAGTAACTGCTATTCTTCGACGCATATCACATTTTAACTTAGCCCAATAACTTTCTATTTTCTGTGTATGCACATTACGATCACCAGGATAAAACAAAATTGAGAGAGCGATTGGCCGTTTGTGTAGATATCCATTTTGGCTCAGAGAGTTGTACCACCTCCACATATCAGTAATAACTATCGTCCCAGGCTCCACATTTCCCATTATTATTTGCAGTAATGTAGCTGAATCCCTTTTTTCATCAATTAGTTGAAAACACTGTTTACTGTCTCTATCTATACCATCAGAAAAACCCAACGGGTTTTAGTCAAACAACCACAATTGTACTTACGTTTCCAAAACGCGCTTTCATCCACTTCAACAATTTGTCCTGAGCCACCTATTTTAGTTAAATTCTCCAGAAGCCAAACCACGAGAATCTCCCTGAAAGCATATCAGCTTCCTCACTGTAAGCCGCAAAAGTCCAGTCTCATAAAAAATAATTAAATACGGACATTTAAATATCTGCGCTACCAGAACTGTGAGCAATTGAAGTGGAGTAACTTGAACTTATCCAAAAATTGTATTGTCTCTTACGTGTTTTATTGCTCTGCTGTTACGATACATTTATAAATCATATTGTCCTTTGCTTTGCGATTGTGATGCATCACTGCACCACACATTTTATTGATGATTTCATCAGTTTATAGTCTTTTAGAAAACTTTTCATGCGACTTTTTGAAATGTGTTGACGGAACACAGTAATACTATCAAACATACGTAGTTATATGCCAACTATAAGTGTCTTCAAGAAACGTGAAGGGCCCACTGATGAGTGTAATTGTGCTGAAACCGAGAACAATAGAGTATCCTGTTGAAAAGTAATAAAAGAAACCTCTATGGAATAACCCATAGGTCCAAGTAGTGTGGGCCCGTCTGGTTTCCTTCACCCCATACTTCATTTAACTCAATCGTTTTAACAATTATCTGATATTGTTAGTAACTAATTTCTATCAGTTATTTAATCCAAACTTAAAACACTACTTCCCATTTCAGACAAGCGGTTGAATGGAAAGTTAATTTAGGTAACCTATGAGAGTTTTATCTCCCTTAGACTATTCAATTATTACTTGATTTTGACTTGAAACTAATATATTTTGAAATAGATTTATTAAGAAAGATTTATTAAAAATAGACTGTTTATATAACCTTGTACTGCAATTAGGTGAAATATCTTCGAAAATTTGTTGGTTCTTGGGCATTGTCCATTTGTTTCTGGAAGTTCCTATGTTTTATCACTGCATGGCGTCTGTGAAAATCTCTAAGTCTGGCGTTTAGGTCTTTTCTTGGTTGAGATGATGTTATTTGGATATTTGCTCAAATGTCTTTACAATCCCGTGTCACATCGAAGCACTATTTACTGTTGTATTACTACATATTTGCACTTTAATGTTGCTTGATGTTAAAACGACTGCTTGTTGTGGTGGTTTGGTCTAGACTGCTTTAGCATCACCTCCAAAGGACGGGTTTTTCAAAAAACTAAACTCCGTACATCACACACACGTTGTGCCTTTTTTACCATTGGGAACTCTGTTGCCTAGGCAACCATACTTAACTTATTTCTTCTCAATTCTCCTATTGGCATCGTTCATTTAGGCTAACAACATTTAGGTTATAGGTTTTTTTAATACATCTCACGAATTACAATTTGTTCTATTTATGTCTAAGTTAATCTGTCTACTCTTTGTTAGTCTATTATTTACTATTCTGTATTTTATTTAATCCAAATTAATTAATATTAGGTGCTTTGGCCAGGTTCCATAGTCTAAACTTTTACCGTTCAATTTATACTGGTCTGTTAGGATTTGGCCAATTTAGGGTTATATTTGTTTCTAATATATTTTAACACTCACAATTTGTCTAGTTTAGTACTAAGTAAATCTGTTTACATTTATTTTTCTTATATTTGCTTTTTTTCATTGATTTAAACTAATTTTAATATTAGGCATTTCGGCTTGGTTCCATATTCTATACTATACAGGATTCTTCCATTGGTCAATTTGACCGTTGTAACGTACAATTTAGTTTACATCTTTGTATGTACAGTTTTTTAATACTGTACTGTACATTAATTATCAGTTTTGGTTAAAAAAGATGTAATGGTGGTTTGCTTGTTCCGTTAAACACGTTTCTTTGATAAAATATTCTGCCGCCTACAAAAGAGTAGACGACCAGCTAGTGTTACTTCGTCTGGTTGCTCGATGTATTCAACCAGCTGGTCAAATGCCTGAAAAGCTTCATTTTGTTTTCTTTTGTCATCTTCAGTAGGCACTGTCTTTGTGCTCACTTACTACTGATTTGCTGAATAAAGACGCTTACTTTATTATCATGTTACAACCGAATATCTGAGGTTCCGGATATGAGAGGTTTTACTGTATTCAGTAAATTGTCTAATAAATTATAGAATTACAATAAAATTTATGGGTAAATTCTAGTAGTTATATTTATGGAATATTTATTAGTTGTGCTTTTATCAATAGGAGTTAATGGTAGCTTATCTTTGTAATGTTATTATACTGTCTTTTGATTGTATGTTTGATTGTTTTCCCGTTAAATATCTTACAACTTAAGTTTATTTTTCCTCAATACAACCAAAATATATAGAAAGTTGTATTTAAAGTTAACTTTCAAAACATTTCAATTGTCAGTTGGCTGTCTTTATTGACAATATTACAGATTAAAAAAAAAAATGATTATACTGGAATTTAAAAACTCCAAAAACTATTTTCCTTGGAAAAGTTAATAAACTAAAAGAATCAGAAACTTTTATCTTGTTTCTGTTTGTTTTTAAAGATGTCTTAAAAACATATTTTATAATTCTGTTTAAACATTACATCAAAATTATGTTTAAGGTAAATTGTATAAGTGACAAGCTACTTGTTTTTCAAATCAGGAAAATGTTGATACCTCATTCCTGTTTATTGTTCACAAATCTTTTTTATCATAAAAACTCCACAACCTTCACATGCGATTATAGTCTAAATTAAACACAAATTATTGCTGTTTTTATGTGAGAGGAAACAAAACTTCACTAATCCATCTATTCTTTTAGATCAGCAATAATACAAGGACAAAGAAACAAAATCCGTGTTAAAAAAAACTGACATAATTAAACTGGCTGGTATAAAAAAAAATGTCATTGTAACTGTACCTATAGGTTAACCAACATTAGTTTCCTGTATTGCCTAAATACCATTCTAGTTAATGAATTCTAATTATATTTTTGTTTCCTTCATGTGTTTGAAAATTAATAGACAACTTGGGTATGGCTACTGACTGAAAAAAAGGAGCCAGGTCATATACCATTTAAATAAAATTACTTTTATTGTTTGTTTATAGGATAATATGTATGACGAGTTAGAACTTGTTGATTCAAAAGATATTTTAGGATTGCACAATGGAGCTCCATCATTTGACTCTGAATCAGAAGATGATCAAGAAGTGGTTGTACCTGTTCAGAAACGACCTCGGATACAAGGCAATTATGTTTATCAACCTGTAACACATATAAACAAACATAATCTAAGTGGATTTAGATCGATCACAGTTGAAAATCCATAAACTATTTACCTGTAACATATTGTATTTGTAAAAAAGACTGGTTTTTGTAATATTTTTAATAATATTCATTTTTAAGAATGATAGAGTTATTCAGTTGGGTTTGACAATTGTGGAATATAAAATGTGATACAAAATTTACAAATCAGTGTGTAAATATTTGTCCATTTACCGCATTTGGTAGTAAGATACATTTAAAAAAAATTAAATCACAAGAATACAAAGATAATGAATAATTTAGGTTGTAGTTAGATAAATGTGTATGTGTGTGAGTACGAATGTAAGTATGTAAATGTTGCATTTATATTAAATATCCAGTATTTGTCCCATTAAATATAATCTCATTGAAGCTATGCATACTTTAAAATTATTCTTTTTTTTAATTTCCTATTTTGTTTAGTTTCTTTTCTTTTGTGTTTACACTTATTTTGCAACTGATGTAACTTGTAACTATAAAGTCAAAATTATTAATTCAGTAGTTTGACATTTTTTTTAAAATGTGGTAAATAATTGCCTGTGATAAATAGAATTTTTTGCATTTTTATATGTTACAAACACTGACTGTGATTGACAAATTAGCAATTATGAGAAATAACACCTGCATTATGAAGGGCTATCCAAAAGTTCCTAGAATTTTTTAATAAATAAAAACACTAAATTCATTTCTAAAAACATTAATTGTCTCAACTGCAATAGTCAGTTTATGTATCAATATATTTTCCCACAGCCCTGCCTAGATGGAAAAAGTCTGTTGTATTCTTGTGAAGATAGTTTCCTGGTATTTCTCTTTTTATCTATTCCATTATATAGAAATAATACCATTTGAACTAGAAATTTATTCTTGGGAATAGAAAAAATTTGCTGACTTTTGTCAAAAAAAAAACAGTCTCTTCAGGATCTATTCAATTGTAGCAAAAAGGCTTGGTTTTAGCTTAAAATTGATTTAAAAATTCATTATTTTAGTCTAAAAACATGAGTTTGTTAAAAATTTGTTTAGATGAACTCAAAATTATAAATGAAAAATTGTTTCTTATCAACAAATTACAAAATTTTAAATAAGTTTTCTTTTAATTTTATTTTATTTATCAACAGTTTTTTAATGAAATATCAATTTTTTTACATGGGGACAAAGTTTGATGCAAATAACTATTATAATAAAAATAATTTAATATGAGTTTTATCTAGTTTTGAGCCACAATTCAATATGTTACTGAGGCTGAGGTCTGTTTAATAGGGTTGAGATGAAAAGTCAGTAAAATGCTTGTTTTTTTCTTTTAAATTATTTACAAACCCATTGAAAATTCTGATTTGCTTTATTGTCCATCCCATGAAAGATCCATTAAGGCTGTTATACCTAAACCAAGCATCTTCTTTATTTTTTCCTTTACGCACCTAGAATTGGTTTAATGGTGTTTTGTTGCATTTGTTTCTGAAGTAGGGTAGCTAACTAAACAAAATTTACAGTATTACAGTAGCTACTAAAGATATACATATGATATCTACTCCTACTTTGATAATATGTGAATGTTGTCAATTAAACGGTACCTTGAGTCAGTATCGCGGAACTGCCAGCCTCGTTGAATCCTCCATATAGATTATAACTCTAGTTCATAGATGTGCCTCTATGGGTTAACCTCATCATTTTATACATAAACTGCTGAAAATCAACTCAAAAATCATTCTACAAAAATACTATAATTTATTTTGTAATATTTACTAAACTGTTCATATAAAAAATTATTTTTTCCTGATTTGTGCTATTTGAATTACTTGTATTAACAAAGATTTATTGATACCTGAATATGTATGACCATTCCTACATCTTACATTGATCATTTTAATTCCCAAAAACTTTTAGTTAGCCCTTCGTAAATTAAAATATAAGAAGAAATCCATTACCTCAAACTATAATAATTAAACTTTTACCACAAAAATGTTAAAATAACTTGAATATATTAAGCTTACCCTGTGAGTTGAAATAGAGCTATGACTTATATAATAATAGTTGTAACCACTGAAGGTGACGTTTTGGGATTACTCGGGCTTTGTTTATTAAGTGTTTTCAGTATTGTATTTTAGTTATTATTTTAACAAAGAATTTAAGATAAATCGTTTGGTTTACATAATTTTGTGGTAAGGGATTAACTTATTCCTATATTTCATTTCACACAAACCACAGTGTTCATAAAGGTTAAAACTATAGATATAGTCATTTTTAAGTAAATAAGTGTCAGTGACAGCATAGATAGTCAATGGAAGTGTTCTCTTACATTTTTAGGTTCTTAACCATTGTCATTATCTATATAATATTATGATAATTTTGTTACAAAGATTCTTGTAATAATATTTTTCTTAAATTATTTTTTGTTTATAAAAAATATTTTCCAACTTTTCTATCATTCTTCTCAAAAGAAATATTAATCTAGATGAGATTTAAATGAATCAGTGTTGTTTGTTTTGCAACAGATTTTCTATAGCACATTTTTTTTTAAATTGAATGGATTAGAAATAATTTTTATAGTATATGATTGGAGTTAATTTACTATCTATGATGTATGTTGTTAGTAGAAAAAGGAAAAATTATCTTATGAAAAGTTTAAGTTATAAATGTGTTAAAATTGTCTTTTTAATAACCTTTGTTAGAAAATTTGATATTTTATGTTAGTGTTATGTATCTTTTAAAAGTGTGTCTCAGAACAACAATTCTTGTTTTTGTGTGATTATCGCAAGAAACTGTGATCATATATTTTTCAGTTAATAAAATATATTTATATTCTTATATCCACGTATTTTTAAGTAAATTTGAATAATAAAATTTTAGGAATTTGAACTGTGCAAGCAACTGATAATTCACATTAATTTATACAAGAACTACTGCATAAAAAAATTGTTTGAGTTTTATACCTCGAAAGAAGGCATAATATTTGTTGTAGATGAAGTAAATAGCCTGGAGAAAATGCAAATAATTATAAAGTATTTACAAAAATATTAATGAACAAGCGATAGTTTTTAAATAGAAATTTTTACATAAAATCGTAAACAATTAACAATAATTTTCTATAATTTTATAGAAGATAATAAATGATGTCTGTAAATGGAAATTCACACAATTTTTAAAATATTACAAAAGTATATAATATTATGGTAAACTTCCTATGAATTTTTATTGCTATCACCATTTCGCCAGCTGTCAAACTATGTACATTATGACACTTCTCATAAGTCTAACCAAGGTCATTTTCATCTACCTTGGTTGTTTTCTATCAATCAAAATTGTCGTCACTTTCACCTAGGATTTTTTTAATATTGACATTTCTGCCACATCAAGTTTGTTTTAAGGAACCATATTGTGCTTTTGAAACTGAAATACACCTTGCCCTTTGGATAGAAGATAGAATGTTTTTTATTATATGTTGCCCCCAAAACAATGATTTTTAATACAAGTTATACAATGTTAAGCTATTCTACTGTGGATTTCTATACATATCTGTGACTCACTTTAGTTTCTCTGATTAGCGAAAATCACAGTATTCAAATTATATAATTATTATATATTATTGTGTTCATGTATATCTCTTACGATTAAAAACTAGACTATTACCAAGGCAAGTCTGTTGGTCTCCTATCTACACCAAAACATTGAGGTATTTTAGACTATTCAATAACCAATGATTTAAATTATCTTCCAGTTGAAAAAAATATATATATATATAATATTCACATTGGAACCATTTTTATATGTTTGTTTTAAATTATACTTACAAAGTAATATAATTAATAGCTGCCACTACAATACCAAAAGTATGGAAATATTGAATTATTATACAGGCACAAAATTTTAACCTAAAATAGATTATTCTCAACTGCTGCCAGACATTAAATGATTGGTATGACTAATAACATTCAATGATGGTTTAACTTGACGTGTAGGCTTCTTTTTGAATCGAAGTTTAATTATAAAAGTAAATTAGATTTTTAAACTGTTCGCTTTCTCACGTGTTCTTTAAAATGTAAAATACATTTTTGTAACATATTATGTTTTGTATACATGTGGGAATTCAAACAATAACAATGAATAGACCTGTTTATTTACCTAAAGAATTAAGATGACAAAGCAAGGGATGTAAAATGAGATTAAACAATGCATTCCAATTTGTAGTCAATAACATAAATCATGTTTTTAAAATTCCAAATTAAAATAGTGTTCTATTGAGTATATTTTAAATATTATATTGACCAAAATGTTTTATCAATCCAAAAGATACAAACTTTTGTTTGGACTACATGTGTGCTGTGAATACTAAAATATGTTCATCTTATCAAAACTTGTCTGAACCAATATTATTCATCAAAAATGTTATTTTTTGGTCAAACACAACTTATTTTTGTAAACAAATTTGTCCTAAATACAAAGTTTTCTTTGTTAATTAAGAAAGTTTTACTAAACAATGGGAACTAAATTAACTAAAATATTTACTTACACTTTTTAAAAAATGTTTTAACTTGCCTATAGTAGCACTTAATTTTCTTGTTGAGGACGGCCATTTCGGGAGATGTGTCCCTTTGTCAACTCAGACCGTAACTCTGAGTTGACAAAGGGACACATCTCCCGAAACGGCCGTCCTCAACAAGCAAAGTAAGTGCTACTATAGGCAAGTTAAAACATTTTTTAAAAAGTGTAAGTGATTACTAGTAGCTCACGTGAAGATGGAATCAACAAATGTTAAAATATTTAGATATGCTCATAAAGACAAATGAACAAACACACTCAGATATGCAAATGCTTCTGAAATTATTTCTATTATTAAATTAATACTTTAGTGTAAACCTCTAGCCATGTTATTATAAGGTCAGAATCCCATTACAGATTAGAGAACATATGGCATGGTGTAGTCAGTAGTGATCAGACCAAAAATTGCTTTGACAAAAAAGATCAAAATAAAATTTTCTAAACTGATTTTAGCTCATTTGAAATCAATATCATTGGAGGTTTGTGCCAATAGCAGTATATTTGAAAACAACTATACATATATTGCTTTTAGATATGCACAGGAGCAAACATTACTGCAGGTACTGCTAAAAGGGTTAACAATTATATAGGCCATTATTGTGTATGTATGTTATATAAACACTTTTTCTTATTTTTCCACAATTTTGAATATGTTAGACCTGATTCTCTAGTTACTTTGGAATACTGAATGAGACTTAAATAGTCTCCACGCCTTCAGTGCAGCTGTTTTTGACACTATTCATACCTTTTAATTTTTTCACAAGTAAAAGATTCAAAAAAATAATTTATTAGTAAATTAAGTGAGTTCTGCCATTTAATTTAGATCATATCAATGATGATTTATTCACAATAAAACATTTTTAAAATTTGGGGTTTTTTTTTAGGAAGGTTATAGGGTTAAAACCCCCAACTCTACTTAAAAATAATAAATAAAATATATACAATATTACAACTACATTTAGAGAACTAATATATCTAGAAGAATTGGAAATATGTTATTGTTTACATTTTTACTGAAATATGAAAGTAAGTGTTTAAATAAAAAGATTGTGTTTTGTATAACAATGATTTGCTAGGTAAAATTGTATATATAGTTTCAAATAATCAATATTTATACAAATCACATATAGTATCATATAAATCTGTGACATTTGGCTATTTATATACATCTGTGTCTTTTCTTTTTTTTTTTATTGACAAAGATCATTGAGTGATTGAAATATTTCAATAGTGTGAAAAGTGTTTATATTTCCAAGAGATTGCAGTTTTAGACTATTGCCACTAGGTAAATCTGTCAGTCTCCTATCTAGTCCAGAAATTCCTAAATAAGCTTTAAGCTCTACTAGAACTAACCTAATATATGTGTGTGTGTTTATATACCTTGATGTCTTTTTTCATAATATAGTCCCATATTAAACTATAGAGACACTTAAAATAATGTTTTATATACTTTGTATGCAACAATTTATTTTTAAAAAAATCAGATATGAAGAAACAACTGAGATTTTTCACAGTGTCTTGTTCTCCAAAGCACACAAAACATAATTGATACCTTTTGAGCAGGAAATAATTATGAGAAGGGAGGTGAATGGAGTTTTCATATTGAGTACTAATTATGTGACAATTCCAAATCATTTATCGTCTATTTAGAGAGGGTGGCGTTTTAATTAAAGATGTGATATTAGAAATAATACTTTATTGATCTGGTGACTTATTTACATTCATGGCTCTTGCATATCTGTAGCTATTAATTCTGATATTTAGGTGTATGTATTGTGCTGGGCAAAATTTATATTACGGGTGGTATGTGTGAGTATGAGAAACATTAATCATGAAATTTTGGTTATTCCCTTATTTAAATTATTTTTAGAGATTTAAGATAGACATATCTACTATCTGAAAGAGCAATGATAAGGTTTATATAGTTTTTTTCTTCATTAGGATTCGGTAACTTACGATGTATTACCATTACTAGTTAGGAAAGCTGCAGCCAAACTTGTGATGGCTCAATAAGTAGATTGTTGGTGTGGATAGCCTCCTGAAGGATGTTGTAATCATATTTCAGTTTTTTGTTCAGCATATACAAACCAGGGAAGCAATCTGTTGTTAAGACAAATAGATGGAACTGAATAAATTATCTGAATAATAATTTGCTGTCTTGGTTTATAGATGGTGAACAAAATACTTCAAGATCATTGGTGATTCTACTCACATAAAAATCCTTTCAATTATCAGTCTTCCGATAAAAAAGTACATCCTAAATTAATCAAATTCTAATATCAACCCCTAACCTTAATATCATATACTACATACACCTTTCTTCCTACACACATAATTTTTCCCCAATTAGTATCAGTAATGTTCAAGATGCACAGTACATTTGTCTAAGTGAATACATTTTTAACAAGTGTAGATCTTTCTTATCTGATTTTAAAAGGTAGCAGTGCATCAGAAATATATTAAATATTTAAGTGTATTTTATTCTTCTGTGTGTCACGAAAACTACCCAAGTCTTACCAGTTTCCTGTTATAAAAGACACATTTAGCTTTACCAGGACGACCTTAGAAGTTGAATGTGTATATACGCTCATGCTCTTTTATTAGCTGACATTAAGGTGTATAGTGGTATTACATTTTAAAGCATACTCAGTTATATGGTTGAAGATGGGTTAACTCCTCACAATACATCCAAAAAAGATATGTTTCTTGTTGAATGTACAGCAATATAATTCTAAGTCAAATATAATGTTTATAAACAATTAGCACAATTAGGTTAGTATTGGTAAAGCTCAAAGAAAAAAAACAAAACAATGTAATTTTGAAATTTCTTATTTACGATGTTCAAACCTAAAAGGTTTAGGCATAGATAATAAATTTTATGACATAAGAATTCTTGACCATTAATTTGGTTGAATCAAAATAAGGGAGTTCATTTAACTAACACTTTAGTGCACAAAAATTCAATTGTTATATCTTGTAGTCTCCCATATCCAAATGCCATATACTGAAATTTTCACTTTTAAGCATTGTTATGGATTTAAAGAGTCTAGTTTCTAAATCCTTAACAATGGTTTAACTAGAAAACCTAGGTGAGACAGATTCAATCATTCTTTAGGGGAAAAATATCAAAAACTGTCTATTTTACATACAGAAATAGTTTACGTTTTACAAGTAGCAATATTTTTACTGCCTTAAGCAAAAAGGAGAAAAATGAAGCAGAAAGAGACTGCAGAATAATTTATATGCTTAGTTTTAAAAACTGCTATCCAGCACAAATAGGTTTTATCACTCGGTTTTTTTGCTAAGTAGTGACAATATCTTTTTCAACTTTAAAAAATTGTTTATATGTAATATTTATTAATCATTCACAGAGGTATAAAAGTAGAAAAAAATTAATAAATCTGAAATATTTGTAAAAACTAAGTTAAAAATAAAACTAGAAATTTATCCCAATATAGGTCTAATAACACACAAAAGACATTCTTATTGCTATCACCTGGCAAAAAACCACTAATTACTGATATAATGAGTAGACTCTTTTCACACTAAACCAATCCTTTGTTCTAGCTACGAGTTATGGTTAAGACTGTTGCTAAGATGTGTAATTGAATAAAACCATACATCTGAGCAACAGTCGTGTTCGTGATTCAAACTCATTGAAAAATGCACTGACCTAGTGTGAAAGGTGTCTGCTGAAAAATATCAGTAAGTTAGTGGTTACTATTTATTGGTAATATATACTTTGGTTGAATTTAATAATAAATACACAAAAACCTCTTAACTACAAACTTTCTTTATTTTACCCTTATGTACATTTCAGTTAACAAGTAACCATCCTGATAGGGATAACATACAAAGACTGAACCCTTAGTCTTTGTATGTTATCTTTAAGTAAAGTTAGTGGTTTTTTGCCAAGTTATGTCAATAATAATATATTAAAACCCCTGAAGAAGTACAACACAAAATCTGCAAGACACAACAGATGTTTTAAAGAGACTACTTTTTTTACATATTTCTCAAATTTATGTTTCTATCCAAAAAGACCCATGTCAATAAATGTGTTTAAAAATGAAATTTTACAGGTAATCCCTATGATTGCCCTTGTTAATACTTGTGATTGAGGCAGAATGTTGAATTTAATTTTTTGTAATACTACTGTTATTTGCATTTGTTTTTCTATGCCCTATTTTTTCAAATTAACTAGTTGCGGCCTAATAATAATAGATATCCATAGCTCAGTTACCAGCTTTTAAATTTTATTTTAATTCCCAAATGTTCTGATTTCATTCAATTGCACATTGTTCACTTGATAGACTTGTCAGGTTTGAAAAATGTTATTTCATACTCTATAAAAAATTTAGAGCCCAACTCTTTTTTATAACATCTATTGATAAGTAAATAAATATCATTTAAGATTCCATGTTTTAATTTATTTTATTTTCTCCCTACATTTTACAAATCTAGGTTTTTTTAAGTTAAATTTTTTCAATCTGGGTTTTGATACAATAAATGATTTTGTTTTTTTTAAATTGATCTTAAAAAAAAGTTGGTAATTGGATAAAACTAATGAAGTGTATAGGCAAACTTAGTTGTTTATTTGCAAAAAAACCCAGATTACCAAATTTTAGGTAAAAACATCCAGATTTGTAAAATGTATAGAGAAAATAAAATCAACAAATATCAAACAAAATATATTCTAATAGTATGAAATTATCAGTATCAATTTTTTATTTTTGTGTAGAATAGAGCCAATTAATTATTACTTTCTTTGCCTGAAACAATTTAATGATTCATGTAAATTTGTTGAATAATGTTAATTTTTAATTGCGAGAAATAAAAAGCCAAAATTTGTTTGTTCCTAGATGCAATTGATTGTTCTATTCACAATAGTGTCCTTTAGATAGACTCTAATTGTAGGGTTTACTTAGGTTGAAGTAATTTGAAGGACATTAACAAAAAGTTGTGTAGCCAAAAAAATATTAATTTATTGAAGGTGGGACTATGTTCTCAATGTATAGTCAGTTTGTTTTGTAATAGTTTATTTATAAATATATTTTGTTTATATTCTGCAATTGTAGCAGGTTTACTAAAAAAAACTTGATTTGTCTATCTCCACTGTAACTGTTACCTTCAGTCTTACTTTATTATAAAAACATTTTGGTTGAAACATATTTTATATAGAACATATAACACCTTCAACGTGGAAAAAATAACAAAAAAACTATTGATCCTCTTTGAAAAGTGTTTCAATTGAAGTTTCAACAAAAACAAAATTTTCCATTCAACTTTTTTTCATAGGTAATTCAGTTTTGTTAAGTATTATTATCTTTTTTTTATTTTGAAAAAGTTAACATTCCAGTTGTATTTTGTTCCAGGTTGGTAATGTTAGAAGAATTTTGTGTAACAAGAGATCTAAAAAGTTTAAAATTTTAAGAAATATTTAAAATGCAAACATTTTAATTATAGGTTATATTTGTCTCTTAGCTTTAATTGACGTGTTATTAAAGAAGTAAAAAATAACTTCTTTTTAAGTTTTATTTGTTCTTGAGTAGTTTATAAAGAACATCTGTGTAATTATTTTGCATATGGTAATAAATTCATTCATCTTATCTATCTTAAACCCAGGCATCTTCAGTTTGTTATTAGTATATCTAGATATCATTAAAGCCAGATTTTGTAATAATCTATAAATACCAAGATGTCATTATTTATGTATTTTCGACATACTACTTTGAAAATTTAGAATAGAAATGCTGGCTCTTTTCTATGACATAAGTCTTGTTATTAGTTTGCATATTTTAAAACTTGTATGTCTAGAATTAATATTTATATGTTTATACTTTATATGTTATTAGAAAGGTTTTTACTTGTGATTTAGTTTATGTCTGATCATTATTTAAGTTGTCTTTGTTCCTTAAATGATTGTCTTGAATTGTTTGCCAAAAGTAAGTGAACGGTAGAGGCAAGAATAGAATTTTGTATACACTATATGCAAGTAGAAAAATGGTACAGTACAAAAAATTTCATCGTACCATAAGTCATTTAATGTAAATAATGTGGATTCATTTAAGTACTGTAATCTAACTTTTAACTTGTATAAATACAGTAGTTTTGTACCATTGGAGATCTTTTTACTTATTTATTTCCTAAAGGTATTGATTCAATTTTATGAGTTTGAAAACCCAATATACTCTAAAGATTGAGTTTTCTAACTTCACAATTAAAACTGTATTTGGAACTCAATAACAATAGATTTAATTAACATTTCGCTCAACTTGAAGATGAATGTTTCATAGGACAGTTAGAAGAATTGTTATTAGATAACAATGGCCAGATATCTGATACAGAAGGTTTAGACTGGAATATTATGATAAAATGTTTGGAGACTATAAAAGAAATTATTATAATTAAATTTTTTTTAACCAACCACTAAATTTTACTATTACTTCCTCTGTAGTAGGGTAAGTAAAGGTTTGTAAGTAGAATAATAAGGTTGGTTTAAGATCGGCACATAGCGATCAAAAACGTTCTGTCTCAGTAAGTTTTACTAAATTTAAAGTTCGGATAGTCATAAACTATTGTTTAAGTGATTAATAAGTTTCACCGAACGTAATGGACTACAAAATTCAAGAAAGATAAGGATATAAACCTTGTCTGAGATATAAGAAAGGATCATATTTACAGAGTTACATGCTTGAACTGAAGAATTGTCTCAATTACAGTTATTTTAGCCACTCAACTAATGAAAATTCTCTAGAACATATACATCTTAGATTTGAGATAAAACAAATTTGTTTTCCCAAAACTTATATTATAAGTCTTTTAGGATCACTAGAAAATGTCTGAAACTGAAGGTATGACTATTGACTTTACACCCTGCACTATTAAAAGTAGTACCGTAGAAATTATATTTTTTCTTCATATATTATATTTTTTACAAATGCAATAAAATTTAAATAAAAGACAAATTATAAAAATTCTTAAGCAAAAGACGCCAAGTTCAACAAAAATTTAACAAGACGCTATTATCTACGTGTATTTAATAAAGTGATTTGATATTCAAAATTTACAAACACAGGGTATCGACAACAATGAATTTTATAAAAAAGATATATGAAGAAGGAGAAAAGGTCGAGTTGAATTTGTGAAGCCTAAGTGAAAAGTTCTATCAGTTGTAATCGAATGATGAACTAAAGAAATCAACCCATGCGAACACAAAATGAATTGCAACATGAATGTTTAGCAGGTTTTTATAAACTTGGGTAATAAGTTGATTCTAATCATCTGCAAATCACTGATTAAAATATAATTGATTAATACATAATTAAGTGGATACTTAAGAACTTACTTGCTGACACGTTTCGAAACAATCGTTCCTTTTATGAACCTAAGCCTCTACTGGCGGTATTGCACAAGGTATAAAGAGTTGTTGGCATAAGATTTATGAGTGAGGTGGGGGTAGGTTAAGTTGGTTGTTTACTATGCAATGGAAAAGGGTGTTGGCTTCAAAGTGTTTGTGGTCATTTAATATATTTTCTTTATCTGTTGCCTGATGTTTGTATATTTCATATTTTTCTATAGTTTTTTACTAGGTTTAGTATGTGGAGAATATTTAAATTAGTATCTATGTTCGTGTAAATGTATTGCATAGCTGGATTTGGGGTTTAGGTTATTTATGCCGTTGATGTGTTCATTGAAGCGTGTATTGAATGATCTACGGGTTTGGCTGATACAATAGCTAGGACAATCATTACATTTTATTTTGTATGTACCGGATATATTGTATTTGTCTGTTTGTTGTTGAAAGGGTATGTCATCTTGAAGTGTTTGTTGATTTGTATATTTGGTAATTGAGTTTCTGAATATGGAAGCAATTTTGTGTGTCTATTTGTTGTGGTATGTGAGGGATATATATTTATTGTGTTTTGTGTGGTTCTGGTATGATGTTCTTTATGTTTAATTTTTATAATTATGTTGTCTATAAGTGTATGTTGGTAGCCGTTTGGTTGAGCGATGTATTTTATTGTATTAAGTTCTTTGTCATAGTCTTTTTTGTTGCATAGATATATTAATTAGGAGTGTAACATATGATTAAATGCTGCGTGTTTGTGTTGTGTCGGGTGATAAGATGTGTTATGTATGATTGTATCAGTGGTTGTTAGTTTTCTATATATTTTCAAATTGTGTTTGGTGAAAGTAAGGTTATTTTATTATTTTCTTTTAATTCAAAGGTAGATGTGAGATTTGGTGTATGGTATTGATGTAATTGTGTAGTTGTTTGATTTTCCGCTGTATAATAGTGAACATATCTATGGAAGTGAATTATTTTTTGTGTATGTTTGTTGTTCTATAGAATGTATTGCTTCAATGTGATGTAAGAGTACATCAAAAAACTACTTCACATATCTACACAAAAAACAATGGGCTCCCTCATCTCAGGCATTCTGGCAGAAATATTCCTACACCACATTGAAGCAATACATTCTACAGAACAAGAAACATACACAAAAAATAAATTACTACCATAGATATGTAGACAACATTTTACTATTATACAACGGCAAATCAAACAACTACATAATTGCATCAATACTATACACCAAAACCTCATATTTACCCTCGAATTAGAAGAAAATAAACTTTCTGGACCTTACTATCACTAAACAAAATTTCAAAATATACAGAAAACCAACAACTACTGATACTGCCATACATAACACATCAAATCACCCCATGCAACAAAAAGACTACGACAAAGTACTCGATACAATAAAATACATCGCTCAACAAAACGGCTACCGACAAACCACACAAAATTGCTTCCACATTCAGAAAACTCAATTACCAAATATCATACAAAACGACAAACACTTTGAAACGACATACACCACTACCCTTTCAACAACAAACAGACAAGTACAATCTATCCGGTACATACAAAATAAAATGTAATGAGTATCCCAGCTATTATATTAGTCAAACCCGTAGATCATTCAATTCATGCTTCAATGAACACAAACAATCTAAACATAAAATCCAGCTATGCAACACAAACACATACTATTTTAAATATTCTCCACTTATTAAACCATAGTAAAAACTAACAACTATAGAAAAATATGAAATATACAAGCATCACACAACAAATAAAGAAAATATATTAAATGAACTCAGACTTTAAAGACAACACTCTTTTCCATTACATAGCAAACACCCAACTTACCATACCCCAACACTACACTCATAAATCTTTTGCGGACAATCTTTTATAACTTGTGCAACGCCACCAGTAAAGGCTTAGCTTCATAAAAGAAACAAATGTTTCAAAACGATTCTGTAAGTAAGCTCTTGAGTATTCACTCAGTTATGTATTAATTAATTATAGTTTAGTCAGTGATTTTAAGATGATTTCAACAAGCAACTTTTATAGCAATTGGATTTGAGAGGTGGATTAAAACGCTCATTACTTTTTTAATATCTAGAGGATTTTTTGGGAATGTGGCCTACACTTCAAAACTGAAGAAACTTATTATGATTTACACTGTTTTGCAAATTCAAATATATTTTCAAACTTGATTTATCACAGGAATTAATAGTCTGCCAAAAAAGCGAGGACAACTCAGAAGAAAGAAAATAGTGTACGTATCATTCAATCCACTACCGTGAATTTCTTTAGTTGAACAGTTTGTATCAAATTCGATTTAGTGTTCTATAGAATACTACCAAATTAATTGAACTCCAAGCACTATATCAACAGGATGTTTAAATTATATTTATTTTAAATCAGTTGTATTTTTATAAAGAAAATTATAATTTATTTATATAATGTTTTTATACTTGAAACAGTGACTTACTTTGAATCCAGCATGTTTCTGAGAAAGTGATACTTTGATAAAATTATCTGTAAGACCAAATATCAGACAGCTTAACTAACCAAATGCAAAAGTTTTATCGCAAGCTGAAATAATTTTTATACCCAAATAAGTTGTAAATGTCATATTTTATACTATTGTATGAAATTGTTCAGCTATTACTCCCAATTGACAAAAAACCCCAACCTGCTTAGCTAAACAAGTCAAAATGTAAAACTCTAAATTGGGCTCAAGATATCTTTGTTTCGCCTGAGACATTTTGTTATTCATTCGAGTTTCAATAGATCTGGCAAACAAAGACTGTGCCCTATTAAATAGTAAGGATACTAATAATTACATTGTTATTTAAGATATGCAGAAGCAAACGTTTATCCTGCAACTCATGCATTATTCTCAGTAGGAGGGTTTTATAGTGAATGTTCATTACCAAACAAAAATAAAGGATGGTTTTGTATTCAGAGTAAATATTGTGGATGAATGTGATACTTTAGAGAGATAAAGCCACTATTAAAATTGGAGCAAGAAGATGCAAACATTACAGGACAATTAGCTAGATAGCCAAATCGTACATAAGGATGATAGGAATTAACTCCTTAAGCTGTTTGCCAAATTTCATATATAACATAAAATGTAAAATAACAGTTATTTGCACAGTAGAAGGAACAGTAAGTTTCAGTGATTGAACCCACAAGAAGCGTTATATAGTGTTCAGGTGTCGTTCCAGCGGGGTAGAGATGTGAACTATGATGTGTTTGCTTGTTTCATTAATTACCAACAAGTTTTTGACTAAATCCAGGGTGGAAAGATCATGGATAATATATATAAAGACAGAAAGGATCTGAGAGAATTGTTCTGTATTGGAAAAGAGTTGTGGTTAACCTATTACTAAACAAATAATGTTTGGCAAAAGTTCAATATATATGGTGTTAAGAGGAGAATGGGAACAAATGTGATACGTAAAACCTATTACTCTCAGGAATTTTCCCAGATATCAAATTTTCTTCAGCTTTTACCTAAAAACAATGAATAACCTCTTAATAATTTGAAGCATAGTTACCAGAATTGCATAGAACTATTTTTATGCAATAATGCAAAAGAAATTAAGACATGTTGCAATGGCCAAATGACTGTCGCCAAATAGGTATAGGTCAAATTTTATAAGCTGGCACTTGGCTCAGGTAGACATTGTGTATTCTTCATCTAGAAAACATTAGGCATTGTCGTTATTCCTAATCGGGACCATAAATCATGGTCTGCCAATCCCAACCCTTAGACATCCTATTAGCACGCTTCCAGGCATATTAGCACAGCTATAGGCATTAAAATTTAATTTTAGTTAAATCTCCAATTTTAGTCAACCGGTAATAACATATTTAGTAAAAATTTATTTACTATTCACCAACTGTATCCAATTAACTGTAATATGAACATTCTGATCTCGATATAAGTAGATTTAATATCAGTGTACATTGGTTAAATGATTTGGTTTAGTTTACAAAGCAATTTTAGTAATATATAAAGCAGCCTATTGGCCTTGTTAAAAAAATTAGTCAGTGATTTGATGGTTGGTGGGGACGTTGCATGTGCATTGCATGTGCGTGTTGTTTTGATCTAATTCAGTTCTTCAATTCCGGACATCTCCTCATCTGATCCTGCCTCATCGCTGCTCCCAGAGTTGCTGCTGACACTGATAATGAACGATTCCATGACGTCATTTATCGCTAGTTCCCTGGCAGCATATTTCCTTCTCTGTGTTGTGTACAAGGTCAAATTTTAGCTTCCATTGGTCTTGGCATATCATGGAAAACTTTTCTTCACAGAGCTTTTGTTCTGAATATCTTGAAGTTGTGTTACACGTAGTAACATAATTTTTCACGTTCGCTCAAATTAGGCATAAAACATGTCCCTTTTCCCTTAATAATTCATCTTAACACATACTGCACAAATATAGTCTTGTATTCCATGATGATTTTGTACAGCTGTGGAGTCTTCATAAGGTAATTTTTTCCTGTTAACCATTTGATCATCTCATGTGTGATGCTTCGTCGATTTCCTTCTTGTGATAGTTAGCATTGTCTATTACTAGAACAGTTTTTGCTTGTAAGTTTGGAATGAGTTGGTTATTGACACAGTTCATAGTTTGGTTATAATTTGTAGTATTCATGTTATCATGGTAATCTCCTGAATTTATACCAGCCTTCCACATTGCAAGAGCATTTGGGACAAAGCCGTTCTCTCCACCAGCTTGTACAATAATATATGGAGCTTTACCTTTTGATATTGGAGTGTGAACGACGTTTGAAGTTCAATCAGACTATACTTTGTTTGCAAAATGACAAGTGCAAACATATGACTCATCCATATAGACTACTGGACGATTCTCAGACCTGTACTTCTTAATTGCTTGGAGATATGAAATTCTTTTTCAGATTTTTCAATCTATATCCCCCTGTTATTTTGTGCTCGTTTCTACTTAAAACCAGGTTTTTTAAATATTTTTACGGCACTCGATACGCACCCAGTGAAATTAATTTGGTCCTTTGACGCACTTTGTAAAATTTTTGCAGTTGGAAGGCGTTTGTCAATGATATAAAAATTATAGACAAGTCTAAGGACAACATATTTGTCAAACTGATCCAAACGTGTAACTGGTTTTTGCCATTTCCTATTTTTATTTGGTGTCAAAAAGAGTTTGGTCCATCTTTACTTAGTTGTAATGATGTCAGTTTTTTGTTTATTCAAGAAACAGATCTAGTGGATATACCTGTTGCTACAGCAGTTATCACGCGCCTTCTTCAATGGAATGTTTGAAGTCTCATTAACACTCACTCTCTTCTTTCATAAATTTATAAACATCACTTAAAATTACCCTGCTTTGACTATTTAAGACTACAATCATCCCTACTTTTGATTTAATATCAGCCATGTCCGTATATAATAACCTGGCTCCAAAACTGTAAAATCAATAACTTATAAAAACTTAACAAGTCTACAGTAACTAGTAAAAACTTTCAACTATATATTACTTCCTATGCCTCATTCAACACGGCTCTTGTCCACAATCAAGGTAAGATTGTGCTCACAAAGGTTAGCAATGATTAACTGATATAAGGTTGCAAACCAACCAACCCGTTAATCCACCACCCGTGTTAGTCATAATGGGATCATGTAATCTAAAAGTCAGTATATGTACAAGGGTCGTTTTTTAAAATGTCATGCAAGCATTTTTACCCTTCCCTCGGCCTCTCACAGCCCTCAAGTGCCAGCTTGGAAAATTTTACCGATAACAGTCTGAGACAGGAAAAAATAAATAATGTCATATAATTTAAATAAAATATCAAAATCTTGTTGCTGTTCATGACGAGCTGGTTGTTAATTACTTATTACATTTTTGCTATTACTTGCGATCAGACTTTTTGTTAAATTTTTAGTTTTTATATTTGTTGATTCCATCTTCACGTGAGCTACTAGTTGTCACTAAACACTTTTAAATGTTTACAAACTTGCTTGTAGTAGCACTTACTTATGTTTGTTGAGGACGGCCGCTTCGGGAGATGTGTCCCTTTGTCAACTCAGACTGTAACTGAGTTATGGTCTGAGTTGACAAAGGGACACATCTCCCGAAACGGCCGTCCTCAACAAACATAAGTAAGTGCTACTATAGGCAAGTTTATAAACATTTAAAAATGTTTAGTTTTAGTTTTTGTCTTACAACTTCTTCAGCCTCCTCGTAAGTGAGGCTGAAGAAGTCGAAAGACGAAAACATTTCCTCTAAGTGTAAGTTAACAATTTAACAACATTTAATTAACAAAAAGTCTGGTCGCAAGTAATAGCAAAAGTTTAAATAAAATATATATAACTAGGTTATAAACAGAAAATTTATGAATGAGAGTTAAAATAACCAAAATTTAAATTAACATGTAACATTCTTAAGATTAGTGTGAGTTATTAACATTGCCTAGAATATTAAAAAGAGGCTTAGCTTCGTAAAAGGAACGATTGTTTCGAAACGCGTCAACATGTAAACTTCTAAGTATTCACTTACTTACGAATTATTAAAATTATATATTCAAAAGAACTTATTACAATTAGAAATTACGTGCGACTAGACATTTTAGTAATATAAATTGTTAACTTACACTTGGAAGTAACGTTTTCGTCTAACGACTTTTTCAGCCTCCTAAATTCGTTAGACGAAAACGTTAGAACCTAGTGTAAGTTAATATTTTAACAACTTATATTAATAAAATATTTGGTCGTACGTAATTTCAATTTGCAATAAGTGATTAACAAGCAGGTCGTCATAAACAGCAACAATTCGAAATTGAAAATAGAAATATAAAATGTAGCCTATATACCGAGCTGGCAAACATTTGCAAGACCACCATAAGTATTGGAAGCCATATTTGATAATTTAGAGATGTGCGGAACAAGTCGGTGATAGTGTACCAAACATGTCAGCACTTTTGTGAACAGAACAAAGTCGTCGCTATGACGACGTGATACTGATTGGATAAAAGTGAAAAGTGAAATAAAAAATTTTCTTAGAAGTGACCCCAACGCTGTTTGGCTTGGCTTCTATTTAGTCACAAACGGATAGTTGAAGGAGATGGACGCTCTTTTCTCTGTGCTCTTACTATCATTAAGTACTTTATGGATTAGAACAAAACATTTGTGTGTGTTGTAAAATCCGGTATGGTTGCTAACGGAACTATATGCCTAAGTGTTCAAATGAACAGTTTCAATATTTAGTAGCATTATAATAACATCTTAAACAGAAGACGCCAAGTTGTATTAAATTTTTACAAGACGCCATAAACTAGGTGTACTTAATAAGGAGATTCGATATTCAAAATTAACGAACTCGCAAGATATCAAAAACATAACGAATTTTACAAAAAAGAAGTATGTGAAGAAAAGAAAAAGGTAGAGTTAAATTTGTGAAGCCTATGTGAAAAGTTACATTAGTTGTAATCAAATAATGAGCCACGCCAAGATAAGATAATTTGCAACAGGAATGTTTGGCAGTTTTTATAAATTTAAGGTAAAACGTTCCTTGTTGTAATCATCTTGAATTCACTGATTTAACTCTTTTAATTAATACATAAACAAAAGAATAAATAGGCCACGACTCCCAATTATTAAAACTTTAATATCAGACCCGTTTCAATGACATTATGTCACCATCTTCAGTGATGCTACACAATCGGAACTTAATTTTAAAAAATTGAACGTAACCTATAATATTTTAATTAATATAATTTTTATATTTAAATAAATATTATAGGTTATGTTCAATTTTTAAAATAAATTTCCATGTTGGGTAATTGTGAAATTTAGCGACCCCCTACGATATTTTGGAAAATTGTTCAAAACTACCAAATAGGACGATATCCATAAGAATTTTTTTTTATTAACCTCGGAAGTTATTTTAAAAAAATTTTAAATAGGGTAAAAAATTCGGTGCGGAGGCATAAGTTGCGAATAGGTCGCGGAGTGATACAAGTATTTCGTGAAATTACAACGTTGTGATTAATTTGTGCACCGTTGCACAAACTCGGAGTGATACAGTGACGTTCAACTGTAGTTTTAGCAATCTAAACTTTATGAATAAAACACATGTCTTGAAGCTATATTGATAACTATTATTTTTGTTATTGCCAAGGAAGGTGAATTTCATATATCTATATTTAAATATACCTATGAAGTGTCCAGTAAGGATATATTTGGTTCTAATTTTATACATTTAACCATTTAAATAATGTTTAAAATTAAAACCAAATATATCCTAACTGTATATTTTTAAATACAAGTATGTAAAAACTATAAAAGCCTAAATTGTTCCTCAAATATCTATACACTAAGGTATGCGTGACGTCACGGTACCACTCCGCGGCCCATGCACAACTTAATATACAGCTGTGACGTCACGAAACATTTGTATCACTCCGTAACACATTCACAACTTTCTCCGCACTGAATTTTTTACCGTACTTTAAATTGAATAAAATAACTTTCCGAGGTCAATAAGAAAATTCTTATGGATATCGTCCTATTTGGTGGTTTTGAAAAATTTTCCAAAATATCTTAGGGGGCAGCTAAATCTCTTAATTACCTGATGTTTTTTTAAAATTAATTGTAATTTGTATCATATTGTATTTTGTAACCTGAAGCATAATTGTGAATTTTCAACATAATTCATAATTTGATAAATATATTTCTTTGGTAATTACCTACTTTAGCGACTTATTTAGACATGAGTATAAAACCATTCCTAAACATGTTCAGAAGCTATATTGATACATATTTTTCTTATTGAAACGGAAAGTTAATTTTATATGCCTATGAAGTATCTTAATAGGATAGATTTGGTTGTCATTTTATGAATATAACCAAACAAATCTACACATGTAAGGTAAGAATAGAGATTTCGTGACGTCACCTGGCAAAAGGTATTACTTGGAAGGTATATGGCAGAAGCAGTCATAAAATTAGATAATGTATAAAATTGCAATCAAATTTCATCCCAACTGGATAGGTATATAGTAATGTTGTATAAAATAATGCACACAATGTAACGGGATTGAACATGACTCCTCTCATGTCTAGACGTTGTAAAGTGTGCCGTTGCTACTGCGCACCCAAAAAAGTAGTCTCAACTGAATTGGGATAAAAAAAATTATAAATATAGCTCCAGGGGCTGTTTTGGAATGGCTTTATACATTTATTTTAATGATCCCCTAAAGTAAATAGTTACCTATGTTGAAATAAATATAAAAAAGACTAGGATAATAAAACAATTAATTAAAATTAAAGTAATTATTAGTAGTAATTGTCTTTTTCATAATTAAGAGTAGCTAGTGTTTAACCCTAACATAGTCTTTAAGGCAGGGTGTCTCAAAGAATCCCTTTGAAAAAAAAGGCTTGAAGGTGGTCAATTAATTTTAATTATAAATTAAATATCGAAATATTGTTGCTGTTCTTGACGAGCTGGTTGTAAATTACTTATTACACTTTTGCTATTACTTGGGACCAGACTTTTTGTTAACTAAAGGTTGTTAAATTGTTAACTTACACTTGGAGGAATGTTTTTGTCTTACGACTTCTTCAGCCTCCTAGGATACAAAAACGTTTCCTCCAAGCGTAAGTTAACAATTTAACAGCCTTTAGTTAACAAAAAGTCTGGTCGTAAGTAATAGTAAAAGTGTAATAAGTAATTATAAATTCAGAAGTGGGTTCTTCTGAGAGATCTAATTTTACTTGGGACAGGATTTGAACCAGATAATTAGATCATTACTTTCCTGCAGAAAAGGTGTGGTGTAACATCATAGAGTTGGAAGATGATAATGAGCTGACCAGAGGTAAGTCGAGTTGTTGAGTTGAGGTTAGAGCGAGAAAAAATGGTCTGTAGAAGTGTGATCATTTCCCCCCACTACAATCAGTAAAGAATGTCTTTACAAACTCAGTATTATACAGAATTGATATTTCTATTATGACCTTATATGTTCCCCTATTGTGTGACAGTCCTCCCTGTGATTATTTCCTGTTGGTCATCTTTAATATTTTGAAAGCCTTCATATAGTTTACCTTCAAACAAAAACAATAACCTCAATGTATAAAACATTTCACTTAGAAATTTTTGTTTTTATAAATTAATATTTGTATAATTCCAACAAGAATCAGTTTAAATATTAATTTACAAAAAAAAATATATAATGAAAAACCTAATAGTTATTGTTATTTGGAGCTTATATTTTGTGATTGATAGATTTGAAATTTTCAGGATTAAGATAGAACTTAGACTTACCTTTTTAAATTTTGAAGAAACTGCTCATGTGTGGCCTCACCCCTATACAGTAAATTCAAATTTTAGTTTTGAACTGGATTTCTTTAGCAATAAAAGTTCAAAATAATGTACTTTAGTGATACATTAACGGCAAATCCAAATAGTATAATACTACATGTATCAAAAACATGTGCAATAGAAAAAGAAATAATATCAGAACCAGAAGCTGAAGTGGAATCTATTGAAAATGAAATAAGTTTACCCACAATGGTGAGTAGTTTCAGTTATAAATACAAAAATAAGTTGTGCTAAAAATTTTGATCACTTAATTTAAAAGTATGTTTATTGGTATACAGTTGTTTTTAAAACTGACATTAATAAATTTCACTTTCATCCTACTTTATTCTAAAATAATATTTTAAATATCAGCTGTGTTATAAACTATCGCTATATTTTTCTGAATCTTGTTCAGAACAATGTTAAATAAATAATGTAACATAACCTACCTGTAAAACAGCTGTTCTACAACATAGCCTATGACATAAAACCAGCTGTTGTATGAAATCATATGTTATTATTTAATTCATTTTGAGGTCACTCAGCGAAATTTTACTATCTCGAAATTGAATGTTTATGTCCATCCAATCTGTTTTAGTCATCACTATAGATGTTTTCACTTCAAAATTGTATAATTATTTTTTCTGGTTCTATAGGGTTGGTATTGTCAAAACCTCTTGTGGGTAAAAACACTGTATTAGTGGCCATTAATATAACATTAGAAAAACTTCATAACTATGGTCTTCAAAACAGTTTAGTAACATATTTGATTTACAGATTTATTCTTAAAGAAAATAAATAAGCCATACTTATAATAAAATAAATAAGTAGGTTGCAAATAAATACATAAAAGAATGTATTGAGCCAAGAATGTAATAGATTTCATAACACTCATCTGAGGGGAGAGCAGATTAGTCATCTCAGGTCAGGCCTTATAAAATAAATAATCTCTTTTCTTAATTTTTTTTCTGATGCACACTACACACCTTCCTGATCTTTCCCCTTTCTTTGTCATGAAATGGGGTTTTCTGTCAAGAGACTGGTCTTGCGGACCTTGGAATGGTTGTCCACCTAGGGTGGGTTGAAAAAAATTAATATTATTTTCCAGAAGGTTTTAGTGTGGGAAAGTTGCCTATTGTAATAAGAATAAAAACAGCATAAAACATATAAATATCTTTTAACATCTTCGAGTCGTACAATGTGCTGAAAGATTCCGATAAGTTTTGAAAAACAATTCATTGTTTAATTATTATATTAGTTGAAAAGTTAATAATACTTAAGTTTTAGTTTTTAATGTTTCGATTTATTTAAATTATTCATTGATACTTTAAATAAAGTCATAGTGTATTATATTCTGTATATGTTGATTCCATCTTTACGTGAGTCTTAGTGTATTATATTCTCTATATGTTGATTCCATCTTTACGTGAGTCTTACTGTATTATATTCTGTATATGTTGATTCCATCTTTACGTGAGTCATAGTGTATTATATTCTGTATATGTTGATTCCATCTTTACGTGAGTCTTAGTGTATTATATTCTGTATATGTTGATTCCATCTTTACATGAGTCTTAGTGTATTATATTCTGTATATGTTGATTCCATCTTTACGTGAGTCATAGTGTATTATATTCTGTATATGTTGATTCCATCTTTACGTGAGTCATAGTGTATTATATTCTGTATTTGTTGATTCCATCTTTACGTGAGTCATAGTGTATTATATTCTGTATATGTTGATTCCATCTTTACGTGAGTCTTAGTGTATTATATTCTGTATTTGTTGATTGCATCTTTACGTGAGTCTTAGTGTATTATATTCTGTATTTGTTGATTCCATCTTTACGTGAGTCATAGTGTATTATATTCTGTATATGTTGATTCCATCTTTATGTGAGTCTTAGTGTATTATATTCTGTATTTGTTGATTCCATCTTTACGTGAGTCTTAGTGTATTATATTCTGTATTTGTTGATTCCATCTTTACGTGAGTCTTAGTGTATTATATTCTGTATTTGTTGATTCCATCTTTCCGCTAGTCTTAGTGTATTATATTCTGTATTTGTTGATTCCATCTTTACGTTAGTCTTAGTGTATTATATTCTGTATTTGTTGATTCCATCTTTACGTGAGTCATAGTGTATTATATTCTGTATATGTTGATTCCATCTTTACGTTAGTCTTAGTGTATTATATTCTGTATTTGTTGATTCCATCTTTACGTGAGTCTTAGTGTATTATATTCTGTATTTGTTGATTCCATCTTTACGTGAGTCATAGTGTATTATATTCTGTATTTGTTGATTCCATCTTTACGTGAGTCTTAGTGTATTATATTCTGATCAACAATTTGTTTTTCCGGTAGCACAACACTCTAGAAAAACGAAAATTGACAAATATTTCTCAATTCTGGTTGTGTGTCCAACTTTTCAATTATTTCCCTCTAAAAGAACCACAACTCATTTGAAGTAGAGTGAAAACGAAAACTGTAGCGTCAGCAAGCAACTATATCTACTTTCCTTGTACAGGCTATTCCCTAAATGCATGAGCAATGAGAATTGCAGTGGTTTTACATATGACAAAACTAAGAAAAATACAACTGTTCATGCCTGCCAACAGCCGAAATGTGTCACATACAACTAAAAACATGATTCCGAAACACTAAAAAAACATTCTACTTATGTTTTTGAGAACTTAACTTGATATAATTTCTTTTAAGCAATAGTGAGATATTCCACTTATTACATAGAAGAGGTTAATTGAACAAATCATTGCAATTGACCACAGGGGTTTAAAATTGTTGCTACTTAGCTCAACAACCCCTTCCAGGGTTTAATATTTAATTATAAGATTTTCAAGTCTTAATTGTACAAAGTTCAAACATAAAAATTACAATTTAGATTCCATTTTTAGATATGTCTGTTTGCAACTAATAATACTTAGTAAGTAGCTGCAAGAAGCCTCAGGAAATAGAATAACAACTATTTTCAGACAGCTGTCAAAATCCCATTGAGTATACTATTATACAGCCAATAGCTAATTACCCAAACATTTTAAAATAAATATTTTCAATAAATAAATTGAACAAAAGGTAAATAAATCATAAGAAGGTAATGAAAAATATATAAAAACTTTTTTAAATTTACGTGGACTGACGCTCAGCTCAGGACACATTGAGAATAATGCATAACAGTTCTAAAAAATTGGAATAGTCAAATTGACAAATACATAGGTAAACATGTGACAAAATTTAGACATAAGTAATCTTAAGATTACCTGCAAGAATTCACTACCAAAACAGTGCTCTGTGACTTATTTATGGAGTAGTTAAAACAATTCCAACATTAGGTTTTTGAAATATATCTAATGCAAAAAAACTACAATAATATAGATCAAACTGCAGCCTGGATGAGTATCAAGACCTAATTTTGTAATGCAAAACCATAGGTTGGGTGCCAGGGCATAGGGGAATATTTGGAAATGAAGCTGCAGATACGCTGGCCAGAGAGGGGTCTTCGACTCCCCTGATTGGACCGGAGCCGGCGGTAGGTATTTCCAAATCCATGGTCAAGATTGCAGTGCGAAGGTGGATGGCTGAAAGATACTGTGAGCACTCGATCAGGGCTGAAGGGATGAGACACAGTAAGCTAACCCTTAGGAAACCTTCCTTGGGGCTGCAGAAGAGTCTCATCTATCTGTCTAGGCAGGAATTGAGGATAGCCACAGGTCTACTCACGGGACACTGTGGACTAAGGAAACATTTGCATAAAATGGGTATCTACAAAGATGAACCAGTGTGCAGATTATGCGGTCAAGAACTGGAGACTGCCACACACATCATTTATAGTTGTGAAGCACTTGCCGAGAGGCGCTTCAACCTCTTTGGTGATAGTACAGCTCTGGTAGATGCTGAATGTAAAACATTAGTCAGGAAACTCCTAAACCTGGTAAGAGGGAAGGGGCTATTTGACTAGATCAGAGAGGTAAGTACAATATACCTTAAGGTAGCAGTGCTTCGGGCAGTTTAAATCTGCTCCCAAGATTAAAAAAAAAAAATATGCAAAACCAACCAAATCTGAAACACAGAAATACCTGTTTACTGTGGTGAACAAATATGTTGTAGAAAAGAGTTATCAGTTACAATGACAAAAACCTTTAGTTATTTGAAAACGTCTGTTTAAAAAAAGATATGTAATTTTATTTAGCTTACTCCTTTTACTCCAGAAAAGTATTCTAAGAAGGGCTTTATACACAGACAAGTATTTATTAATTAATGGTGTAATAGCTAAAACTAGTGTAAGCTTGAATTTTTTTTACTGTTTTGTCTCAAACAACCTAATAGATTTCAAAGGTCTCCTATCACACAGCGCTTGGAAAGCTAAGAAATACTCAAACACAAATAACTATCAACAACTTCTTTCCTGTAAATCACAACTGCTGGAAAACTAAAAATTCCAATAGAGATATAACAAATTTGATCAAATCTGGAAGCACTTATTAGACTTATCTACAAAATCAATATAATTCTCTGTTACACTGTTTTATTTCAAACATTGATGCTACATTCTATTAAATATGATGCTTACTTTCATGTGGAACTACTATGACATACTACACTTAAATTGTAGGAATTATTTGCGATCCCAGCGATCTAGCAGCACAAGTTAGTTTGTCGTAACAAGTGATCACAGTAACTAAATGAAGCAATTACTTACACATGAGAAACATGTTGTACATACTTATTTGAAGCATGGTGACAACAACACATTGACAAGGGTCAAGCAGACTAAAAATTTAACAGCAAAAATTACATAGTTTTATGAAGCAAAGGCATATTTCGATGGTACACAAAACTAACATTGTATGCCTGCTAAAAACCTATAGGAACAACATAGTTTCAGCAATGGCTGAGGTAATATTTTTCCTTAGGAAGATCTTAGACAAAACACCACTTGCGTTCAATAAAATCTTTTTGAATTTCTCCAAATTTTATGTAAGAAATTTTTGTAAATTAAAATATATAATAGACATATTTATAATTCCATACATGTTTATATCAGAGTAAATGTTATACCACCAAAGTCTTTTACAAATTGATATATCGTTTTTATGAATGTAAATGATTTTAGACAAAATCACCACCCTTTAGCCCGGGCAAAGTTGAAATGAAACCTGTGTTGCCAATAGCTGCAAGTTCAGCAACTTCACCAGAATTATTACCCGTACAAACAGATGTGAAACTAGAGTTTACACAAACAAAAAAAGTAGCTGCTATAAAGGAAATTGAATTTGTTGATGTCAATGTCACCAATAACATAACAACAATACAGGTAAATTATGAAAAAAAAATATATTTCTATATAATGTAATTTAGTTCTATTCAGTATTTTTGTGTATTTATTTCAAACTTTCAGTGTAATTGTGAAACAAAAACCTTAATCTTTTATTTCCAAAAATATATTTACCGGAAATGTAAGTTTTTTTTGTAGTAATATATAATAAAATAGTGGTTTATAAACTGTCGAACTGAACGAAGTTCTGTGTTACATGGAAAAAAGTGCTTGAATCACAAGCATACAATCTTGTAGTAGTGAGAAGTCTAAAAGAAACCACATATGTGACCCTGTGGTTTAAGGGGGATGTGCTACATGTGTTTAGGGACTCTATACACCTGATTTCAGGTTGAGATAAGTTACAAATTTTCATTTATATCTTTTTAAAAAATTGGAAATTCACCTCGAGGAAATTGATAGAGGTTGTTAGAACTACTGTATTGTACTTTTTTGTTAAATAAGTGGTATTGATACTGTGATTAATTGTGTTTGTTTGTTTGTTGTAAGAGATGTGTTAGTAAATGAGTGTTTTGTGTTATTATTATAATAGTGAAAATTAACTATTCTGTACCTATATGTAATCTGAGATGAAAAAACCAAGAAAAGCTTTGTTATCCTTTGTAAATCCTCTTTTGTTACATGACTTCAAAATAAAAAAGGGCAACACATTAAAACATCACTAATTGGGGCCTACTGTTGTCTGAATTAAAAAATTTCAATTAAAGAAGTTGTTTTCTTTAATTTTATTTTATTCAGAAAAGTAGTAAAAATTCATTATATTTCATTAACCTAGTATGCCTACTGTTTGTATTAAATAAAAAGGTTTTTTTTTGAAAATTTTTAGTTTAAAAATATTAGAATAAAAATAAAGGCAAAAAATACATATTTTAGAGAATCTTATTTGTTAACTCATTTAGTGCAGAACGGATTAATGTGTTCTACTATCAATTACTGAACTATAATAGAGTATTTATGAAAGTAATTAATATTGTCATCAATAATTCAAAACTGGAATAAGGAATAAAGGTAATTTCCATCTACAATGCCATTAGCATTCAGCGCTTGTCTTATTTGTAAGGTTTATTGAAACAAGAGGGATTTCTAGATTGGGAAAGTCACATTACAGTCGTCGGGATAACTACTCTATAAAAACTCACTTATCATTCACTCACCTTAACTAAGAGTCAAAAAACATTTCACACAAGTTAGCTTTTGATGAACAAATTATAATTGATTGATAACGAATTTTACTCTTCTTGCATACTTATTTTGTACCGTAATATTTAAGTACAGTTAACACAAATTCCGCATGGAGGAAACACATTTCACTACACAAATTGTATTGTATAAGTTCTTGGCAGAGCTCATTTTGTTAGTATGATGTCCATTTTCACATGCTAACAATAATTGTTTCCGCAAGCTAACAATAAATACCATCTTGAACAAAACAAAAAGTAGCTTATGGTGTTCATTGTCATCATACCTATTTGCAATAGTTGAGTTTTTCTTAGACAAAAAAAAAATATATATATATATATAATTCTATAAAATTGAACTCTCTTAGAAGTCTAAATTAGTGAAGTTTAATGTATTTAGATGTGACATTTACAAATGTTTATCTGCATTTTTACATTTCCAATTATCATTATTTATACCACACTTGCATAGACACAGAAAACAAGCACAATGGTTTTCATTAACTACTATTTTTTTATTATTGTCAAACATATTTATGAATGCAAAATTAAAGTAATTTTAGCAGCTTCACTATTACATGAATTTATAAGCAATACAAATTAGAGACATTTAAGGGCTAAGAAGTTATTTTTTTACTACAGTAACTTTACAATGAAAATATTGAAAAGAACCCCAATACCACAAAAATAATAAAAAATAACCAATAAAACAAGTTACTTAAGATTAAACCCCTATTTACATTTCGATGACCATGTCATCATCATCAGAGGGTCTTATTACAAAATTACAATCTAGTAAGCAAGAAGTTACAAACTAGAGTGATCTGGTTTGTATAGCAACTTTAACAAAATAATAGATAAATAATGTTATTGTTTAATTTGCTTTAAAGTATGATTGTCTTGATGTATGATACAATGTTTTAACCTACTGTGAAGGTACCATTAACTGTGATATGTATATAACAAAATTTTAAAAGTATTTCATTGCAAATATATACTCAGAATTAATAGAGATTTATAAATGGCTGATAGTGAAAATAAATTTTATTGACAGGATGATACCGACATCCTTACTACACAATGCCTGAAGAAGAGAACAAAACAATGATCAGAAACATTACATAAAGGCCAAGCAAATGTTTTTCTCTCTTTGACACCATAAAACATTGGAACATTGAGGCAATAACATTTTCTTATCCCAGCTAAGCAGTTCACAGTGGGAAGAAAAATTGTACTGTGATGTAATTTAGCATAACGTGAACTTAATAATTTTAGTTTTCGGATTTAGAAGACATAAAGTAGGAACTATAAATATTGTGGGTAAAACTATTAAAAATTTTTTTTTTGTAGGTTCAACCTACAACGAAACGAGAGTACTTACAGACAAATAATAATGAATCTGTGAAAAAATATCCGAAGCCACCATTTTCTTTTACTTGTCTTGTCACATTGGCATTAAAAAATTCAACATCTGGGATTTTTTCTGCATCTGAAATCTACAGCTTCATCTGGTTTGTATATGTTGCTCAAATTTTATTTAGTATAGAATATTTTTTTCATATATTGATTATTTTTGTTTCTTAGTTCCATTATAGTTTATTTCTTCATTATTTTTCAAATAAAATACAGTTAATATAATATGTTGCATCACATAAAATTCTCAATTAATTATTGTCTAGAAAAATATGTATTAACCCTTAGAGAGTTATATATAAAATGACCAACACTAATGAAAAATTAGCATATGGAAATAGAGTTTTTATTTTCTCAATGCTGTGTTTAAATTCTTATGTATATGTGATAATGAAAAAATAAGTTTGATTTTTTTAGCCTAAAATATTCAAAATGTAAGTAATTGTAACTAATAAATATACAGATACAGACAGCTTATTATAAAATATAATATTACTAATTCACTAAAAACAAGGCTCAAATCCAAACCAAGTCAATGTAACAATTGCACATATAATAGAAGAGACACAATGTAAACAATGTGTCAGACTGGGCTAACTGAGAATCTCTAATTGGAGAATCCAAATCAGACATGTATGTTTATGGCTGTCTCATGTCATGATAACAAATTAGTAATGAATAGCATGTTGCCAAATAAAATGAATGGATCGGTTTTTGTTAAAAGCGCATAAGTCACAATTTTAAAACAAAAAAAACTTTCCACATTTTATGTTTACTAAAATTGGTAGTTGAAGATATTTTTTATTGTTAGTACTAATGGTATTTGACAATCTCTTAAACTTATTTTCAGGTTGTTAAACTTGTTTTATTTAAACAGGTTTCTTTGTAAATAGACATTAAAATTTGTAAACATATGCTCTTTTAACAACAATCATAAATATTATATGTTAAACTTCACTGAAATGATGTAACAAAACTCCAAAGCAATGTAAATTATGGAATTGAACACACTCAATATGTTATTTGTTGAGTTAAAAATATTGTTTTAAAAAGTGAACAGGATACATAAGATATCAATGAAAATTTAATTATTTTTGTCATTACTAGACTTAAGATCAAAGTTAGTGTCATCAAATTCATCTGGTGTTCCGTTTGTGGTCCAATTTTTTGTGGCTTCATAGTGTTGTTTATGTTTATTAGGAATGTACTCATTCATTTCCACAAAGTCTAGTATTTTATTTTTTTTAATAGGCACTTTTCCAGCTGGATACATGGATCACAGGCTGGCTGAATTGTGTTGGTTTTCATCCAGGGAGAAGCAAACTGTTAATAGTAGAGTGTGCTTGAACACATCCCTTTTTCTTTATTATAATCAAATTGAAACAATGTGCTTACCTAAAAATTTAACTTGTCTAAATTCTTCACTTTTTTGCCCTTCGTCTTTAAAAAAATACATGATTTTTTTATAATGAATCTTTATCCAAATTCTAAAATCCAAAATTTCTGAACTTTTGATCTTATGGACTGTAAACTCATCATTTTATGTGCTGCGAGATCTTGTTTACATTGTATATGCGGTGTTGTGCCTGTATTGTGTAACTTTATTAAAACCCTTTGAGTCTGTTAAAAAAAAACATCTAAATGAGACCTGATTTTTAATGCAAAATAGTTATCATAGAAAACTTGCAATTGTGACTATTTTTCAGGGGACCTTATTTTGCGGTGTCCTTTTGTGGTAGAGTTATCATTACAATTAATACTAGTTGTCTTTAATTTTATGCATGTCAAATATGTTTAGATAAGTTGCCTTAGGTAGTACAACTCTTGTACTGACATTTTCTTCTGTTTCCATGATAAAACAGCAAGGCTCTCTTGTTCACCAGCAACAGATGACTCCTGTTTTATAGCTGAATAAAACTTGTTACTTTTTTTTTTGGACTGTGAGTTCAGCTTAAGCAACTAGTTTAATCACAGGATTTAGATGTAGTGACTTTATTCTGTTACTTATTGCCTCACATCTTCAACATACATCAACCTGTGAATGTCAAAACCTATAATTAAATTTTCACTTTATAAATTCAAATATTCACAAAAGTTTATACTTTTTTTGTGATACATTTATACAGGTTTTGTGTATACATTTATACAAAAACCTCAAAATGTACAACACAAAAACTGCAAGTTTTAGAAGAAGTTGCTGACTTTGTAGATGGGGTATTTTTGTTACAACACATTTTTTACATGAGCTTATTGTTGCTGAGCAAATGAACTCTGCTGAGAGATAGTACATTTCCTTCCCATTGTAATGAGAACATTTGGTAGACATAACTTTATATATTTGCTACTGCATGACTAACATTTGGAGGTAAGTTATGACTAATCCCTTCTCCTCTGGAGTCCGTCCAACTAGTTTTGAACTCGTCTAATTCTATTTTCTCTCAAGCTAAATATTGATGTAAATCCATTAATTCATACCTCTTTTTGGTTAGTTCCCAAAATAACAAAATATTTAAAAAGAACCCAATTTAGGTTCTTTGAACCTAGGTCGCAATTGCTAGACATCAACAATGTCGATCAGTCCTTGAAATAAAGATCATGTTCATTTTTTGTAGAAAAGTTGTAAAACATTTAAAATATCCAGAGAGTTCTCTTCTGCCATACATTATAGACATTTCCTCACACACCGACAAATAAACTTCTGGGACATATCGAGTTTTGTTAAAAGGCTGTAAAGTCAGCTTGATAAACATCTTATTAGACTATTCCCATTGACTGAAGCCCTTTTAATAAAAACTGGCCATTGACTTATGCCCTTTTAACAAAAACCCAAAGCTTCAATTTGTTTTCTAGCCTCGGTGGGTAGATGAAGAAGTGCCGTTTTAATCAAAACTGATGCGTCTTGATGTCCTCTATTGGAAATACAATAAAACTCAATTTAAAAAAAAAGTTGACTTACCCCCTTGTAACAAAAGCGATTTAATTATGACTAATGAATATATAGGTAAAGACAACTCATTATTAACAAATGTAATATTACTAATTCACTGAAAACAAGACTCAAATTAGTGTAACAACTAAACAGATAACAGAACCTATACAATGTAAACAAAGTGACAGACTGTTTGGGGTAACTGTAAAGAGTGTCTAATTAGCTTCAGAGAATTCATGTCAAACCATTATGGGAATGGTTGTCTATTGTCATAATAACAAATTGGTGATGCATAGCGTGCGCTAAATAAAATGAATACAGTGGAGGTGTTATTTTATACAAAGACAACATTAATTGGTATTGTATTTAAACTTTTGTAGATTTCAGTAGGATACAGATGTCAAAACTTGTAAATATTAAATATTGGTTCAGGCTGATAATATACCTTTATGTATTTGCCTTAATATGCATACTAATTGTTAAATGAACATATAGAAGTTAACAAGTAAAACATATTTTTACACTGTATGAATACTTATGTCTTGTATTTTATGTTATTAATGTAACTTTAGGCAATATATGACTCACGCTTTATGTTACAGTGACCATTTTCCATACTTCAGGACAGCCCCTAGTGGGTGGAAGAATTGTATACGACACAGTTTGTCACAAAAAGATTGTTTTAAAAAAATAGAAAAACCTCAAGCTCCTAGAATTTATGGTGTTAAAAGGAAAGTGTGTTTTTGGGCTATGAATCCTGAAAAACTAGCGAAGAATGGTCACAAAGTTGCTAAGTATTCAATAAAGTATACGTCTGCAATCAAGAAGGCAATGGTGTACCCAGGTATAAGAAACTTTTTAGTTATACACTTTATAGTTTTGGTGTTACTAAGATTTTACATAATCTCTTTTATAAATTCTGTAAAAATGTAGAACTTTTAAATAAGTTATAGCCATCCCCCAAGTTTTTTGCTACAAATATTTAGCTATTTAAATACAGGCATTTATGTATATAACATTTAGTTTTAAAAGGTTTAGTTACTTTAATAAACAGCTTAAAAATTCTTTCAACTGTTGTATTATGGTGGGAAAGGTTCACAAAATAATATGTTTTTTTTTATAGTCACTGCAGTTATTCCTAATGTAGCACAAAGACATAAAACAGTTAGTAGGTCTGTTGACTTCTCACATTGAATTTAAAAAAAAAACTACTTTTATTTGTCTCATAACAGCTTTGATCAGGTCAGACGTTTAGATTGACATAGTGTGTATTTTACACACAAGATAACTTTACACATAGTTTTGTATTTGCCATATTATCTTTTCCTAAATATTTTAAATAGAAATTTTAATATATAAATATTTTATAGAGTTTTAATTTAAATCGGGTTAAAAATTATTGCTTCTTAAGCATTAAGAGTTATAAAAAAATATCTACAAACTGGAATTTAACAAAGAATAAAATTATGTTATTTACAATGAGCATACATATTATAAACATGTTACATACAAAGGCTAAGTATATATAAAAAATTAAACTTTACTCTCATTATAATTTCATTGTTCGGAACTTCTAAATACTAAAAAAAGGAAATTATTAGGATTTGTTACTCAATAATTGTACATATTTGAAGAAATTATTTATAAAAATAAACATAAAAAACACTAAATAAAAATATATTACATTATTAAAGCCCTTGTTTTTCTTAGCTATCCCATTTTGGATGCGTGTGGTTTAATGCAATTTATTTACAAATTTGCCAACACAATTCTTATCACTATGTTTAAATTAGGGATGGGCCGATTCCGATTCTCGATTCCAGGAATCGTCGATTCTAGGTGGTATCGAGGAATCGTCGATACTCGATTCTTCATCATAAAAGTGTCGATTCCGATTCCTATTTTGTTAACTATTAAGATATGTGTGTGGAGTAATTTATTGGAAAAATAATTAATTACCAACTATATCTTATTAATGTATTGGTTGATTTGGATGAATTAAATGATTAAAGTAAACGAAAATATAACGAAAATATTATTGTTTATGAAGCAACAGCAATCAAGATAGTAACCATTTCTGGTTGTTTGACATCGCTCGTCTCTCTCTCTCTCTCACTAGAGCGGGTTCGATACTCTCTCTCTCTAGCTCTCTATCAAACTAGATTAACCGTGGCCATGATGGTTGAGCGAATAGACGGATAACAGAAACACCGTATTATTCCTCCGAAACCTAACCTCAATAAATTATATTATAGACAGATATCACTCTCACAGTAATGTAATATATTTCGGAGCGAAAAGAAAATAAACACGATTGTAATAGCAAATGAAACTATTTATTACATGATAAACAGATCCGCACAGTAGCTAAAAATGTAGCATAATAATGTACAGTAATATAAACTTACGGGTGAAATAGTTCGTGTAGTTTAACAAACAAAGCGAACGCGTCACTGTACCTTAATACTTTAGCTGCTGGCCACAATATCGCGTTTACATAAAAAATTGCCAAAATATTTTAAGCTCATTTTTAAATCATGTGTTCTTATACTTTGTTCCCCTATCATATGTAAGTATGAATATACGTTTCTCATCATAATATTTATAAAAATACGTGTCGGGCCAACTGGCCCAACTTAGTTTTTTCCTCCCGTAAATGAAACGTAAATAAACTCCGTCGGACCAATTTACCCGACATTGTTTTTGATTTAATTAAATTTTATTATCTGTGCAACACTGTTTTGATATTTTTTTGTGTTTTGTGTTAGCAAGAAACAACAAAACCATAATTTCATGTCCCGGCTACCCAAATAATAAACTGACTGGTGATAAAAGTGTTTTTGCGCCTATCACTAAGACACGTAAACGTGTCACATGTGATTGATTTGTGAGTTTATAAATATTTTGAATATAGAACTAAAGTGTAATATATTCTCTCTCTGATAAGTAATGCTACAGGTCCAGTAAATACTATCCAAGATTCATATTAAGTAAAAGTTTTAACACCAAATAATTTACTTGTTAAGGAATTTACGTTATAATTTACTTCCTAGTAAGGATGAGTTTTTCTAAGTGTATCAATGTTTGTACTCAACTTTCACAAAGTCCGTTTTAAGGATTATTTTACAACTAAATATTTAGTCAATATTTCCGACTTACTTTTAAGGTTTTGTGAAATTTTGAAAACAGTAGTGAAAATCATTACAATACGTTATAACAAATATGTGTGTCGGCTCGTAACTACGGAAAAAAAGCTCTTAGAATAACATCATGTTTTTAATCCCGTCGGCGTTTATCTATCAAACAAAAACCATCGTAAATACATCTGTAAGTAGTATGAAGCTTGTTGTTAAATACTGTGCCTTAATTTTTCCAAAAGTAGCAACACCAGCTGAGTAGTACTAATAAACATAAAGCGTTAAGAGGCCCGACGGTATTCGGTTCAGGGCCGTCACGTCAATTCGATGACGGTTAACTGAAACTGACGGTGGAAAACCACATAATATATCAAATATGAAAAAGCACTTAAACAACATTCATATTGCCCAAATTTATCAACAAAAAAGATCTATACTTGAAGAAACTTTATCCTCAGACACAGGACCTACAAGTGATAGTCGGTTAAAAATCAACTGGGATTGAGTAATACATACAAAATAGGCCTGAATCAGTTGCACTTGTTCCAGACACCTGCAGAAGAAAAGGTCCCACCAGATGTGGAGAAGGTAAGCCCCACTAATCCAGAATGTTGAGGAAGAAGGTACGCCAGGGGAATATACAGTAGAAGAAGAAGTAAATAATTATCTGGGGGAACCATTAGCCAGTCCAGATTGTGATGTTGGGAAGTATTTGGCAGGACAAAGTGCCAAATATCTTCATTTAAATGCAATGGCAATAAAATACCTGTTTGCCCACTCGCGACAGTGTTTTCTGAAAAACCTTTCTCAACTTCAGGAGCTATATGTGACTAGCGATGAAACTAGCTTTACCCACAACGTGTTCAAATGCTTGTGTTTTTGAACAGAAATGTACATTACCTGCCAGACTTTTAAATATTAAAAACTATCCTATTTGTATTAATTTTTTACTTTTTATATTGTTAGTTTGTTTTTAATTTTTGTTTTGTTTTGAGAGACAATATAAATAGGCTTAGGAATTTTTTTAGAAACATCATAAAATAAGTAAAGTTCACATTTTTAACTTTAAAATAAGTCATTACTTTAATCTGATATGTTTTTTTGTTTAAAAAAATTCCTATTGATAAATCAAGGTTGAAGGTTTTGTGTAGCCTATTACATTAAAACAGAACTTTTAAAAGGTTTTGCCATATGACCAAAATGTTAACTAAATTAATTATTAGAGAACTAGAATGTAAGCTAATATAACTTGAAAGAATCGAGAATCGAGAATCGACTAAAGAATCGAGAATCGAACGGAAAATTTTAGAATCGAAATCGGAATCGGAATCGAAAATTTTAGGAATCGGCCCATCCCTAGTTTAAATACACTTACTCCACCTAACACAAATTAATTTACAGGGACAAAGCCACATTAAAGCCAAGATGTTAGGTTCATGCGCATACTGAGCTAGTTTGCCCAGGTATTTGCCAAGTCACAGAAATATTCATTGATCTACTATATTATAGATTTGTTATGAAAGCCCTAAAAACTTTGTTCTTCCCTATTTCATCCATGTCTCATAAATTGCACACATTTATTTATTCTTCATAAATGTTAACTTTGTCAGAGTGTTCTGTAATTTATAGAAGAAGAAATATCAGTTCATTGGAAATTAATATTACAGACAAAGAGATGTCTATTTAGATTATTAATGTTATCATATAAAAGGTAAAAAATATTTACAAAATATTTACTCAATCTTTGTTTACTCACTTATAGTACTTTTACATGTTATTGTGAAGTGTCAAAACACATTTCAGTACAAACATTCTAAATATGTAAATGTTTCTGTTGTTTTGTCTTTGCAGATGAAAAATACACTAAAAACGCCAAAATAGTAAAAGAAAATACTAGTAAAACAATAATCAAAGACCGATGTAAACGATTCTGGCACTAGAATAATGATGCATGCTGCACGCAATGTATTAACCCTTTGGACGCCAGCCGCTCGGGCCGCAGCCCAATTCCTGACCGCCGGCCGCTCTGTCAGCGGTACTAGCGAGAACCGCCAAGGCCTGTTTGAACGTTTTTGCACCGGTTTACATTTCGCTCTGTGCTTTCGTTAGTTTTTATGCAAATGTAATGATTTTTTTTTGTTTTGTAGATAATTACATGGGCTATCAACATTTAGTAATTAAAAAAGTGTTACTTGTACAACAACATTATTGATAAATCAATAATGCCTAACAGAAAAAAAATTTATACAAAAAATCTACTTTAGATAAAAAAATTAGGTAGTAAAAAAAATATTTTTATACATCGCATAAGTTTTTATTCAATTTAGTAACTAAATATCATACTGTGTGCAAATTTTCAAAACTCTACTACAAAAAATAGTTTGTCAAAAACGCATTTGTTGACAAGAGAAGTACTTGATTTTTTGGGATTTTTTCATTCGGCTGGCAATCAAAAGCAAATATGTTTTGCGACAGTATTTTGTTTGTCCAACAGGCATTTTTTGCTTCAGGATAGGAGGTATTCCTTTTCTGTTTATTCGTAACGTGCCTGTCAAATGAGTTATCTTCGAATACAAATCCTTGGCCAGTGGAAATGAAGTAAAAAAATTATCTACGAATACGTGAAATCCTTTATTCTAGTAGTTTTCCATGTCTAATAATTTCATAACGACAGTATACCCAAGTCCCTTGTTGACACTTCCATTATTTTTATCTGTATCTCTTTTGCCTTTGTAAAAAAAAGGACAAACAGTATGAGAAAACACTCATGAGTAACGACATCACGCTATATGAGAGCATGTGACTTATCAGCTTTGCTCCCCATGACGACAAAAACAAATAGCTGAGCCAAGGTCACTGGTACTACCATGAGTAACGACAGCGCGCTATATGAGAGCACGTGCCTTATCAGCTCGGCCCCCGATGACGACAAAAACAAATAGCTGAGCCAAGGTCACTGGTACTACCATGAGTAACGACAGCGCGCTGTATGAGAGCACGGGCCTTATCAGCTCGGCTCCCGATGACGACAAAAACAAATAGCTGAGCCAAGGTCACTGGTGAAAATTATTTTCCTGTAGTGTTAGTGACTTCAACAAAAGTCCAAAACAATAGAAACAAACTTTAAAAGTGTCTAAATACATCTTAAAAATAATGTTTTCCTGGCGGTCCGATTGATCGGACCTTGGCGGTTTTCGCCTACACATCGTCGGTCCGATGAATCGGACCGTGGCGGTTTTCGCCTACACATCGTCGGTCCGATAGATTGGACCGTGGCGTCCAAAGGGTTAAAAATAATAGTGGTAATAGATTAATATTTTTAGTTGTGACAATAATTCAAAAATTAGTGAGAGTGTGCTTATTAAACGTTTTAAAAATCACACAGTGGAAAAGATTTTTGAATGATCATTCTGATATCAGTGCCATATTATAAAACTTTGTCTATCATTCTTTGTATATTGATATAAAGGACATTATGAATGTCATAGAGGAACCCTTCTTGCTTTATTTTATGAAATTATTAAAAGAGCTCTTCGTCTTTCATTCTGTGAATTTATAAAAGAGTAGCCATCATAATTATAATGAAATAAAAAAGAAATACCAAGACTGATTAAACGAGCCTTGGCAAAATTAGGCAACATAAACTCATGTAATCGGTCTGATCACCTGAAAGGTTAATAAGTTATATGTGATTGTTATGAGTAACAAAGATTTTTGTAACATTATCTGCAAAACATTTTTGCCTCTGAGGTAGTCGGCAAATTAGTCAACCTAAAATAGGAATCACATTGTTGAAGGTTTTGAGAACCCCACATTACACATTTAATATTGGTGACAATATCTCGTTTTGTTCAGTTGCTATTATCAATTATTTAGTAGAACCTGAACCACACAGCATGTCATCAATTAGCTTCAACACTGAGTTGAAATTAATCATAAATATAATAAAGCTGGTTGCTTATAACTTTAAAAGAATTGTCTGAGTTTATTAAATCCAACACAAATTTGTGTATATTTTTATTTTATCTTACAGAATATTGTTATTTTTTCACAGAAATAATAATATAGACCTATTAATATATTTTATCTTACAAAAAATATTATTTTCACAGATAACCTGGAGTTACTTCTAAGAGGAGAAATAAAAAGTAGAAGTTTTTATACAAACTCTGATGAAGAATATGATGATGGTGAAGTTGAATTAAATGTAATTACTATTAATTCTCTAATATTTGAATATTAATATTTTGCCTTTGCAACCTTTTAAAAAAAATATTACATCTGTAACACAAAGTACTGTAACATTCAAATTTAAATTTACATTAGAGTTAATTATCCAATTTTTACATGTCCTTTTTTTCACTACTGCAGTAAAACCTTTCATATTCTGAACCTCCGATGTCCGGATATAATATGAAAATAAAGTCAGTGTCTTTATTATATTATAGACTTAGTGAGGAAACAGCCAGCACCTGCTGAAGATGATAATATAACTCGAACCTTGTTACTTAGGGAAGCTTTCCAGGCACTTGACCATCTGGTCAAGTACTTCGAATAAGTCGAAGTAACACAGGCCGATAGAATACTCTTTCAAAGGTGGAGGGATAATTCATCAAAGATACCTCATCCCTCAATGATACATCGCTCAAAGATACATCATTCCTCAGTGATACATCGCTCAAAGATACATCATCCATCAATGATACATCTCTCAAAGATACATTATCATGCTCAATGATACATCGCTCAAAGATACATTATCATGCTCAATGATACATCGCTCAAAGATACATCATCCCTCAATGATACATCGCTCAAAGATACATTATCATGCTCAATGATACATCGTTCAAAGATACATCATCCCTCAATGATACATCGTTCAAAGATACATCATCCCTCAATGACACATCGCTCAAAGATACATTATCCCTCAATGATACATCGCTCAAAGATACATCATCCCTCAATGATACATCGCTCAAAGATACATCATTCCTCAGTGATACATCGCTCAAAGATACATCATCCATCAATGATACATCTCTCAAAGATACATTATCATGCTTAATGATACATCGCTCAAAGATACATTATCATGCTCAATGATACATCGCTCAAAGATACATCATCCCTCAATGATACATCGCTCAAAGATACATTATCATGCTCAATGATACATCGATCAAAGATACATCATCCCTCAATGATACATCGTTCAAAGATACATCATCCCTCAATGACACATCGCTCAAAGATACATTATCCCTCAATGATACATCGCTCAAAGATACATTATCATGCTCAGTGATACACCCCTCAAAGATACATCATCCCTCAATGATACATCGCTCAAAGATACATCATCCCTAAATGATACATCGCTCAAAGATACATCATCCCTCAATGATACATCGCTCAAAGATACATTATCATGCTCAATGATACATCGCTCAAAGATACATCATCCCTCAATGATACATCACTCAAAGATACATCATCCCTCAATGATACATCGCTCAAAGATACATCATCCATCAATGATACATCTCTCAAAGATACATCATCCCTCAATGACACATCGCTCAAAGATACATTATCCCTCAATGATACATCACTCAAAGATACATTATCATGCTCAATGATACATCCCTCAAAGATACATCATCCCTCAATGATACATCGCTCAAAGATACATCATCCCTTAATGATACATCGCTCAAAGATACATCATCCCTCAAAGATACATCATTCCTCAGTGATACATCGCTCAAAGATACATCATCCATCAATGATACATCTCTCAAAGATACATTATCATGCTCAATGATACATCGCTCAAAGATACATTATCATGCTCAATGATACATCGCTCAAAGATACATCATCCCTCAATGATACATCACTCAAAGATACATCATCCCTCAATGATACATCGCTCAAAGATACATCATCCCTCAATGATACATCGCTCAAAGATACATCATCCATCAATGATACATCTCTCAAAGATACATTATCATGCTCAATGATACATCGCTCAAAGATACATTATCATGCTCAAAGATACATCATCCCTCAATGATACATCGCTCAAAGATACATCATCCCTCAATGATACATCGCTCAAAGATACATTATCATGCTCAATGATACATCGCTCAAAGATACATCATCCCTCAATGATACATCACTCAAAGATACATTATCATGCTCAATGATACATCGCTCAAAGATACATCATCCATCAATGATACATCTCTCAAAGATACATTATCATGCTCAATGATACATCGCTCAAAGATACATTATCATGCTCAATGATACATCGCTCAAAGATACATCATCCCTCAATGATACATCGCTCAAAGATACATCATCCCTCAATGATACATCGCTCAAAGATACATCATTCCTCAGTGATACATCGCTCAAAGATACATCATCCATCAATGATACATCTCTCAAAGATACATTATCATGCTCAATGATACATCGCTCAAAGATACATTATCATGCTCAATGATACATCGCTCAAAGATACATCATCCCTCAATGATACATCGCTCAAAGATACATTATCATGCTCAATGATACATCGTTCAAAGATACATCATCCCTCAATGATACATCGTTCAAAGATACATCATCCCTCAATGACACATCGCTCAAAGATACATTATCCCTCAATGATACATCGCTCAAAGATACATCATCCCTCAATGATACATCGCTCAAAGATACATCATTCCTCAGTGATACATCGCTCAAAGATACATCATCCATCAATGATACATCTCTCAAAGATACATTATCATGCTCAATGATACATCGCTCAAAGATACATTATCATGCTCAATGATACATCGCTCAAAGATACATCATCCCTCAATGACACATCGCTCAAAGATACATTATCCCTCAATGATACATCGCTCAAAGATACATTATCATGCTCAGTTATACACCCCTCAAAGATACATCATCCCTCAATGATACATCGCTCAAAGATACATCATCCCTAAATGATACATCGCTCAAAGATACATCATCCCTCAATGATACATCGCTCAAAGATACATTATCATGCTCAATGATACATCGCTCAAAGATACATCATCCCTCAATGATACATCACTCAAAGATACATCATCCCTCAATGATACATCGCTCAAAGATACATCATCCATCAATGATACATCTCTCAAAGATACATCATCCCTCAATGACACATCGCTCAAAGATACATTATCCCTCAATGATACATCACTCAAAGATACATTATCATGCTCAATGATACATCCCTCAAAGATACATCATCCCTCAATGATACATCGCTCAAAGATACATCATCCCTCAATGATACATCGCTCAAAGATACATCATCCCTCAATGATCCATCGCTCAAAGATACATCATTCCTCAGTGATACATCGCTCAAAGATACATCATCCATCAATGATACATCTCTCAAAGATACATTATCATGCTCAATGATACATCGCTCAAAGATACATCATCCCTCAATGATACATCACTCAAAGATACATCATCCCTCAATGATACATCGCTCAAAGATACATCATCCCTTAATGATACATCGCTCAAAGATACATCATCTATCAATGATACATCTCTCAAAGATACATTATCATGCTCAATGATACATCGCTCAAAGATACATTATCATGCTCAAAGATACATCATCCCTCAATGATTTATCGCTCAAAGATACATCATCCCTCAATGATACATCGCTCAAAGATACATTATCATGCTCAATGAGACATCGCTCAAAGATACATCATCCCTCAATGATACATCACTCAAAGATACATTATCATGCTCAATGATACATCGCTCAAAGATACATCATCTTTCAATGATACATCGTTCAAAGATACATCATCCCTCAATGACACATCGCTCAAAGATACATTATCCCTCAATGATACATCGCTCAAAGATACATTATCATGCTCAATGATACATCGCTCAAAGATACATCATCCCTCAATGATACATCGCTCAAAGATACATCATCCCTCAATGATACATCGCTCAAAGATACATCATCCATAAATGATACATCTCTCAAAGATACATTATCATGCTCAATGATACATCGCTCAAAGATACATCATCCCTCAATGATACATCGCTCAAAGATACATTATCATGCTCAATGATACATCGCTCAAAGATACATCATCCCTCAATGATACATCACTCAAAGATACATTATCATGCTCAATGATACATCGCTCAAAGATACATCATCCCTCAATGATACATCGTTCAAAGGTACATCATCCCTCAATGACACATCGCTCAAAGATACATTATCCCTCAATGATACATCGCTCAAAGATACATTATCATGCTCAAAGATACATCATCCCTCACTGATACATCACTCAAAGATACATCATCCCTCAATGATACATTGCTCAAAGATACCTCATCCCTCAATGATACATCACTCAAAGATACATTATCATGCTCAATGATACATCGCTCAAAGATACATCATCCCTCAATGATACATCGTTCAAAGGTACATCATCCCTCAATGGCACATCGCTCAAAGATACATTATCCCTCAATGATACATCGCTCAAAGATACATTATCATGCTAAAAAATACATCATCCCTCACTGATACATCACTCAAAGATACATCATCCCTCAATGATACATTGCTCAAAGATACCTCATCCCTCAATGATACATCACTCAAAGATACATTATCATGCTCAATGATACATCGCTAAAAGATACATCATCCCTCAATGATACATCATCCCTCAATGACACATCGCTCAAAGATACATTATCCCTCAATGATACATCCCTCAAAGATACATTATCATGCTCAAAGATACATCATCCCTCAATGATACATCGCTCAAAGATACATTATCCCTCAATGATACATTGCTCAAAGATACATCATCCCTCAATGATACATTGCTTAAAGATACATCATCCTTCAATGATACATCGCTCAAAGATACATCATCTCTCAATGATACATCGCTCAAAGATACATTATCATGCTCAATGATACATCGCTCAAAGATACATCATCCCTCAATGATACATCGCTCAAAGATACATCATCCCTCAATGATACATCGCTCAAAGATACATCATCCCTCAATGATACATCGCTCAAAGATACATTATCATGCTCAATGATACATCGTTCAAAGATACATCATCCCTCAATGATACATCACTCAAAGATACATCATCCCTCAATGATACATCGCTCAAAGATACATCATCCTTCAATGATACATCGCTCAAAGATACATCATCCCTCAATGATACATCGCTCAAAGATACATCATTCCTCAGTGATACATCGCTCAAAGATACATCATCCATCAATGATACATCTCTCAAAGATACATTATCATGCTCAATGATACATCGCTCAAAGATACATCATCCCTCAATGATACATCGCTCAAAGATACATCATCCCTCAATGATACATCGCTCAAAGATACATTATCATGCTCAATGATACATCGCTCAAAGATACATCATCCCTCAATGATACATCGTTCAAAGATACATCATCCCTCAATGACACATCGCTCAGAGATACATTATCCCTCAATGATACATCACTCAATGATACATTATCATGCTCAAAGATACATCATCCCTCAATGATACATCGCTCAAAGATACATTATCCCTCAATGATACATTGCTCAAAGATACATCATCCCTCAATGATACATTGCTTAAAGATACATCATCCCTCAATGATACATCGCTCAAAGATACATCATCCCTCAATGATACATCGCTCAAAGATACATTATCATGCTCAATGATACATCGCTCAAAGATACATCATCCCTCAATGATACATCGCTCAAAGATACATCATCCCTCAATGATACATCGTTCAAAGATACATTATCATGCTCAATGATACAAGCAAAATGCCATTACATCTTTTTTCTTACCAAAATGGATAATTAATGTACATATATATAATACCAAGGTATTGTACATACAGGGATGTAACTAAATTGTAAGTACAGTTGTATATTGCTATTAAAATATAATTACAATCTTCAATAAGTATAACTTATTTACTTTAAACAGTCATATATATATATATATATAAAATTATAACGGTTGTGATTATGTAGTAAAAGCATACATCGATAAATAACCCCTTCCATAACCAGATTTTTTGTTAACCAGATTGGGCTGTCGCCACATTGATCCAGATATGAAAGGTTTTACTGTACTTTAAAAAAGTATAACTGTCTGACCATTGTCTACAGAACATGGTAAAGGATATTTGTAAATTTTATCAACTCTAGTTTCACTCTTCTTTCATTAGTCACATATCATTCAGTAACATATTTAAAAGCACTCTTGATAATTCATATGGTCTTTGACCAAATGCATCTTAAATGAAGTACAGTAATACTAAAGTTAAAATAAAATTTTAAAAAGCCGAATAAATTACACCTATAAACTGTTTGCCATTTGAATAATTTGTTTTGGTTTCTTTTAGAGTGTGTAGAATATTAGATATAATTTTGTAAGATATAATTAACACTTGTAAATATTTTACAACCTGCCTATAGTAGCACTTACTGATTAAGATATGAAAAAATACGTTCCTAAAAAAATTCATGTTACATCATTTAAGCTTAATTTTTTTTACGAAATAAATTATTTATTACGATATTGAGAATGGTTCTGCTGTTTCCATCCTCTGGTTCTCAGATATTTAAAAAAATTCATTGCAGGATAAAATTTTGAATAGGATTCTCTCTTTATTGGATTCTCTATTTATTTTTTAATACAACAGGCCACTACAGCCTTCACCTATGAAAACAAATAACCAATGTAGGGAATAATGGCAATATATATATATATATATATATATATATATATATATATATATATATATATATATATATATATATATATATATATATATAGATTTTGTTAGATAATTTTCCTGAAGATGGTACTGTTTTATCTGCAAAAAACTTTGAATAATATATGCATTAAAAGTATTCTTATTTTTGAAATATTTTAAATTTATTATATATAAATTTACTAGGAATTTACAAAATTACATGTAACAACTGTAACGCATTTTACATAGGGAAAACAACCAGATCATTTAAAATAAGATTTGAAGAACATTATAGAGCACTCATATATATATATATATATATATATATATATATATATATATATATATGCTATGACCAATTGTAGACAATGTAAAATTTAAAACTACTTTTAATTATTTTTCAAACATTGCTCTATTTTTTGAGTCCAAACTGGAATCCAAGTAAAATATTTTAAATTTACCTAAACACAAACTTTTAAAAATATTTTAGCGCTAAGATATACTCTGAGTTAAAAGAGAAAAAATGTAATTAAAGAAATAATAAACATGCAACTTCAAAACATTGACAAGGTTTATAACTCCGGCAACCTAACTTATAATTGATTTTTATTATTTTTAATCAGCAGAACACCTTAGTACATAAAGTATAGAGCAGAGTTGTCTAATTTACAAAGGGGGGGGGCGATAATCAATCTTTGGGCCAAACCATGGGCCACACCAAAATGGGGAATTTTGAGACTGTTAGATGACTTTAACTTACTGTTACACTGATCCAATTTTGTATAACTTTATTAAATAACTATTTCTTTTTAAGTTTGAAAAACTTATTATACTTTTGCTATTACTTGCGACCAGACTTTTTGTTAACTAAAAGTTGTTAAATTGTTAACTTACACTTGGAGGAAAAGTTTTTGTCTTACGACTTCTTCAGCCTCGTATTTTTGCTGCTAGGAATGCTGCAGTTGTGCTTCCTGGATACCATTTTTTTGAAAGTTAGAAGTGTAGTTAGTTGTGGTCATACTAATACTAATAATAGTTGTAGACACAACTAACTACACAGAGGAACTAAACACAATCAAATATTTAGCTCACAAAAATGACTATGGCAATTATTTAATAGATAAACTGCACAGAAAAATACTCAATAAGAACAGTAACAACAACACAAACAACAAAAACACGAACACAAACAAATTCATCACCCTCACATACATAAACAAAACTCACAAACAAAATAGCACACCAATTAAAAAAAGCGGGATTCAATGTAGCTTACAGAACAACAAATAACAGCCAAACAGCTGTCAGACACAGCATTAATAACAATACCAACACATACAATAACCCAGGAGTATACGAACTAAAATGCAACAACTTCTATATTGGACAAACAGACAGATGCAACAAAGGGCATAAATTAAACACACTAGAACAGTGTGAAATATATAGACATAGCAACACACATAAAAATGACATCTTAAATGAACAAACACGACACAGATCACACATACTCTTCGATCACATCACTTCTAACTTTCAAAGAAATGGTACTGAGGAAACACAACTGCAGCATTCCTAGCGGCAAAAATATGAGGCTGAAGAAGTCATAAGATGAAAACGTGTCTTCCAAATGTAAGTTTACAATTTAACAACTTTTAGTTAACAAAAAGTCTTGTCACAAGTAATAGCGAAAGTGTAATAAGTAATTTACAACCAGCTCGTCATAAACAGCAACAAGATTTCGATATTTGAAAAACAATTTTGGGCCGCCAGTTGGTCAACCCGGGTATAAAGTGATGATGTCCAGGACTATATGCACTACAGGATTTTGTTGAAAAAAATAATGAAAAAATATTAACAAGTTAGGTTGGCAGTGTTTTAAAAAGGCATTGTTATTTTATCCTATTCTCTGGCTGATCAAATCCTTAACAAAATTGTTTACCTGTGTGACAAGAAATTAATTAATGATTTATACAGTTCAATAAACATAAAGTTATACCAACATTATCTATATAACAAGTTTCTTCTAGGAAGGTTTTCCTACAGTGACCTGTAAAAGAAATATCTAGATATAATATATTTCAGAATAATTTTTTGACAAAAGTTATTTATTGGATTTTTTCCCATTATTATTGATTACGTGAAAATGTATTTAAAATGTCTTGGTTTTCATCAGTATTTACCTTTGAAGGTTATAATGTACTGGAGGGACTACGATCTAGAAATATTAGCCTAAATGTGTCAATAAGAAAGAGGATGTTTGTTTGAGTTATTTAATGTTTGAAGAAATATATCGAACAGTAGAACGAGAAGCCCAGAATATGATCACCATTTTTTCTCAGACTTATTTCTAAAAATATATTCTCTAAGTTAGAAATCTAGAAATTATTATTGAAATTGAAAAAAAACACACACAGTTTTGTACTTCTTTCCTTAAGTATGATAATAAAAATATAGTCTTGGCTTTAAACTTCATCGAGCATTGTTATGGTCAAATCATTGGATAGAGTGGAGTTGATGTGTTGGGATACAATTACAGTTTTAAATCGTAAAAGGGCATATCTATTTTCTAAATATGTAAGAATAATCTAACAAGGTCTTGTAGGGGATCAGAAACATTTAAAGGCCAAGCCTATGTTTTACTCTTTTCAACATAATAAAACATTGGAATTTTGAGGGAAGAAAAATTGCCCTGTGACATAATTTGCTACCATGTAAACTTTTCACTTTAGGTTTAGCATTTAGAAGACATATGGTAAAAACTATACATGCTGTAGGTAAAACTATCAAACAAATTGTTTTTCTTAGGTTCAACCAACAAAGAGGCAAGCTACAAGCAAACAACAGTATTTACAGAGAAATAATAATAAATATGTGAACGAATATCCGAAGCCACCATATTCTTATTCTTGTCTAATCACAATCGCATTAAAAAATTCAATATGTGGGAAATTGCTTGCATCTGAAATGTTCAGATTTATCTGGTTTGTATATGCTGCTCAAATTTTATTTAGCATAAAATATTTTTTTAATATATTGAAAATATATTTTTATATATTTAAAATATTGAATATTTTTGTTTCTCAATCCCATTTAAAATTTATTTATATTATTTTTCAAATAAAATACACTTATTACAAAATGTTGGATCACAATGTTAAAGACATCAATTAAATGTTGTCTAGAAAAATTTGTATTAACTCTTAGAGTGCTATATATGAAATTGACTAGCATTAACGTGAAATTAGTATATGAAAATATGGTTTTAATTTTCATCAAGCTGTATTTCAATTTTTATTCTTACATATATGTGATGATGAAATGATAAAGGTTTTATTTTTTATAGCCTAAACTATACAAAATGAATGTACTAATGAATATACAGATAAAGACAACTCACTGTAAACAAATGTAATATTACTACTTCATTGTAAACAAGTCTCAAATTAGTGTAACAACTAAACAGAACAGACAATGTAAACTAGATGACAGACTGTTTGGGCTAACTGTGAGTGTCTATATTTTGATTTAAAGTACAATAGAAATGGGTTTGTGGTAGATTAGGGATGTGATGTTGTCAGATCGAACGCCGTGACAGTCAACCCACCATTGTCAGCGGCTAATACCATCAAGAGTAGTTAGTTATTAAAATCATTCATTAACTTACAGATTTTTTTTTCCCATAAAAAATCATACTTTTTATTCTGAAATTAATCTTCTCTTTTAGAACTGCTATCATTATTGAAAAACTGTTTTTTTCGTATAATGAGGCTTGAAAGTATCTCTCATAAATACCACTTAATTATTAACCGGAGTTAATTCGGAAATTGAAAAAAGTATGTAATTAATAATATATAACATGCAACAATTTTTTAAATACTATGTTATATAATAAAATATTTTCCATGCATACAGGTTAGAACTTTGAAGTGATTGTACAAAGAAAAATTTAGTTTAACAGTAATACCTTGAGTGTTTCACTTTCACACTCGTAAACAAATTTAATTCATTTACACACAAAAATACGAACACACGGATACAAATAACTAACACACGGTTAAACGATAAATGTAAATAAGAGTGAATGAACTGACTAATAAAAATAAGAGACAATAACCAAAATGCATGGACATCCGAAGGAGTCGTCTGTCATAATATAAACAAATGTCCACTAATCTCGGCTATAAATAGATTAGGATGTGACAAAAGCATTATTATGACACAAGAAAATAAGACAATAGCAATATATATTGTTTAAAGTCAATTTCTACTTAAATCAACAAAGAAAAATTTTATTTTAGTTTCTTTTTATTTTATAATTACAATTAATATAAATATGTCAGAATAAGAATATTAAGTGGCAAAATAGAAAGCAAATTTCTTTGTAGTTTTCCTTTTCATGTGTGGTATTGGACTATTATTTTAATTTGTTACTATTTATACGCTTTCTTTTATTTCGTCGCTTGCATTGTGTTGTAGTTTCTTTTCGCTCTCCTTTCGCATTGTCCGTTTGCGAAGCAAGGTTAGATAATGTTAATCCAGTTTGTTTGTTAATTTTATTATTTTCTGTCATTATTAATCCTAGAGCTTTATTTATGATATTGTGTGGTAAACATGACAACAATTTAAGGTTATAAAATGGAGGTTTTTCATATAGATTTTTGAGAGGTTCATTTCTATCTATGGAAAGTTGGCTCAGTGCCAAAAGCACTAGACTTTGAACATTAAAATAAACAGTTTGAAACCGACCTTAACCCTCAAATTTTTGTAATTCAATTATTGAATAAATATTTGACCTTTCGGTCACTTGAACATTGTCGAATAACTGAATTAATTTTCTTTATTTTTCTGGTGTGGATGTTCGGTCCGTGAAGTTGGTATTTGTTGACGTCATACATATTTCTTCTTGAGCTGTGTGTATAATGTTTCTGAACAATACGTCGTCTGCATATGTTGTCTGTAGGTTCATTAAATTGTTGTGTGTGTTTTTATAAATGTGGTATTTTTCTAGTGAATTTAGTTCTAATGGGTTATTATATATTTCAAGTATGGTTAGGTTAATTTCATAATTTGTTATTTCATGTTTATGTGATATTAGGTGTGCTGCAACATTTGATGCTTTTGTATTTTTATTTTTGAATGTTCTGTAATGTTCTTCAAATCTTATTTTAAATGATCTGGTTGTTTTTGCTATATAAATCGGTTGCAGTTGTTACATGTAATTTTGTAAATTCCTGATAGGTTATGTTTTTCTGTATTTGTTTTGTGGTTTGTGTTATTATGATATAACAGTTTTATTATTTTGTTGTTTAGTTTGTATGTTGGAGTGTAGTGTTCCTTGTTGTATATTATATTTGTTAATTTTTCTATTTTGTTACTGGTGTATTTATATTTTAGATAGATTTATTTATTTTTATTATTTTTGTGTTCAGGTTGTAGTGTTGTGTTGAGGTTAGGATTTTTGTAAATTTATTGTATATGTTTTTTATAAGGTGTTTGTTATATCCTTTTTCTATTGCTATTTTTGTAATGTTATCTAATTCTTCATTTAATTTTTGTTTGTTATTTTGTGTGTATTTTATTGCTTTATTTATCATGTTACTGTAAGTGTTAATTTTATGTGTCCAGGGGTGGTTAGATTTGTAGTGTATTGTGGTGTTGTTGGAAGTAGGTTTTCTGTGTACTGTAGTTTCTATTTTATTGTTATTTATATTTAATGTGATGTCAAGATAGTTAATTGTTCTCTTTGTTTCTGTTTCGACAGTGAATTGTACGTTTTCGTTGTATATATTTAGTTTGTTTAGTATTATGATGTGTTCGTTGTGAATGATGGGTTGGTATATTACAAGTATATCGTCTACGTATCTTGTCCATAGTAAAATATGATGTGTATTTAGTATAGGTTTAATTATTATTTGTTCAAAGTGTTGTAGATATATTTCTGACATGACTGATGATATGGGTGATCCCATTCGGGAGTCCAGTTGTTTGTTGATAGCATTTACTGTTAAATTGGAAGTAATTTTGGTTACATCTGTGTTTTGTTAGAGTTATGATACTATTTATTGTTTTCTTTTTCATTATTGTGTATTAGTTTGTTTTTCATTATTTCTATGGTTTCTTCTATTGGGATACTAGGGTACATGTTAGTTATGTCATAACTTATTATTTTAATGTTGTTGTTTGTTTCCATGTTTTTTATTTTATTAATTAATTCATATCCATTTTTTATATTGTATGTATTGTTGATTTGTATTTTAGATCTTATTATTTTGTCTAGTATTTTTGCGATTATGTAGGATGGTGCTGTTTTGAAATATCAAACCATACGCACCAATATTAACAAGCATACCAAAAATCCACAAACCAGACACAGCATTTAGACCACTAATAAATTTCAAAACAGCACCATCCTACAAAATCGCAAAAATACTAGACAAAATAATAAGATCTAAAATACAAATCAACAACACATACAATATAAAAAATGGATATGAATTAATTAATAACATGAAAAACATAGAAACAAACAACAACACTAAAATAATAAGTTATGACATAACTAACATGTACCCTAGTGTCCCAATAGAAGAAACCACAGAAATAATGAAAAACAAACTAATACACAATAACGAAAAAGAAAACACAATAAAAAGTATCATAACACTAACAAAACACATATGTAACAAAATTACTTCCAATTTAACAGTAAATGCTATCAACAAACAACTGGACTCCCCATGGGATCACCTATATCATCAGTCATGTCAGAAATATATCTACAACACTTTGAACAAATAATAATTAAACCTATACTAAACACACATCATATTTTACTATGGACAAGATACGTAGACGATATACTTGTAATATACCAACCCACCATTCACAAGGAACACATCATAATACTAAACAAACTAAATATATTCAACGAAAACATACAATTCACTGTCGAAACAGAAACAAAGAGAACAATTAACTATCTTGACATCACATTAAATATAAATAACAATAAAATAGAAACTACAGTACACAGAAAACCTACTTCCAACAACACCACAATACACTACAAATCTAACCACCCCTGGACACATAAAATTAACACTTACAGTAACATGATAAATAAAGCAATAAAATACACACAAAATAACAAACAAAAATTAAATGAAGAATTAGATAATATTACAAAAATAGCAATAGAAAAAGGATTCAACAAACACCTTATAAAAAACATATACAATAAATTTACAAAAATCCTAACCTCAACACAACACTACAACCTGAACACAAAAATAATACAAATAAAAAAATCTACCTAAAATATAAATACTCCAATAGCAAAATAGAAAAATTAAAAAATATGTACAACAAAGAATACAACATACAAACCAAACAACAAAATAATAAAATATCTTAATAACACAAACCACAAAACAAATACAGAAAAACATAACCTATCAGGAGCTTACAAAATCACATGTAATGACTGCAATGCATTTTACATAGGGAAAACGACCAGATCTTTTAAAATAAGATTCGAAGAACATTACAGAGCATTCAAAAATAAAAATACAAAAGTATCAAATGTTGCAGCACACCTAATATCACATAAACATGAAATAACAAATTACGAAAATAACCTAACCATACTTGAAATAAATAATAACCCAATAGAATTAAACTCACTAGAAAAATACCACATTTATAAAAACACACACAACAATTTAATGAACCTACAGACCACATATACAGAAGACATACTATATAAAAACATCATACATGCAGATCAAGAGAAAATGCGTGTAGCGTCAATAAATACCAACATCACGGACCGAACATCTACACCAGAAAACTATCAGGGATTCGACAATGGTCAAGTGACCGAAAGGTGCCTCATCACAACAAGGTAAAATTATTGCACTTAGTGGTGAATAAAAGTATTTACAATAGTAATATATCAACTTCATACATATATATCCACCACATTGAGACTGAGCGATGAGCGGAAGTTTAACATCGAATTGGCAACAAGGCTCGCCCACACAGCAAGATGTGAACCACCTATTCGCTCAGAAGGCTGTAATACTCACTCCCTCTGGTTGATTCCCCCTATTATAATCCTATTCTGTTTTCAATCAAACCATAATTCACATGAGCTTTGGAGAATTCACGGTAAACGTATATGGGTATGACTGTCTGTTGCCATGATAACTAATTGGTGATGAATAGCATGTTGCCAAGTAAAATTAATGTAGGAGATGTTAATCTATACAAAGCCAATATCAATCAGCACTGTATTTGAACTTTTGTGGATTTCAGTAGGTTACAGATGTCAAGACATAATATGAAATATTGGCTCATGCTGATATTGAACCCTGCTGTATTTGCCTTAATATGCACACTTGTTAAGTAAGCAAATAAAAGTTAACAAGTAATAATTTTTGTTAAACTTCATGAATACTTATTTTTTGTATTTTATGTTTTTAATGTAACCAGAGTTTACAGGTAACCAGAGTTATATTATGTTTTTAATATAATATATGACTTATACTTTATGTTACAGTGACCATTTTCCATACTTCAAGACAGCCCCCAATGGTTGGAAGTATTCTGTAGGCGACCAATTATCACGAAATAAACATTTTGTGAAACTAACACAACCTCAAGCTCAAAGATGGAGTGCTCAAAGGAATGAGTGTTTATGGGCTATGAATCCTGCCAAAAAAGCTAAGATGGATGAGAAAGTCGCTAGGTATTCAAGGAAGTATCTGTCTAAAATCAAGAAGGCAATGATGTACCCAGGTACAACAAAATGTTTAGTTATAAACATAATTTTCTTGTTACTAGATATTTACATAACATTTTTTATAAAATATTTATAAAAGTAGAATTTTTAATTACCTTTTGATTGTCTAAACTTCAAGTAATATTAATCACTTAAACAATAGTTTATGACTATCCGAACTTTGAATTTAGTAAATTTGTTAAAACCTACTGAGACAGAACGTTTTCGATCTCTAGTTAGCGATCTTCATCAGTGTCTTCTGCTTGGAGTTGAGGTCATGCTACCGGATAGTCATAAACTATTGTTTAAGTGATTAATAAGATTCACTGAACGTAATGGACTACAAAATTCCAGAAATAGTTTTTGCCATAAATACTTAGCATTCAAATTAAGAAGGTTTAGATTCTTTAATAAGCATCTTAAAATGCTTTTCAATGGTTTTATTATGATGGGAAAGGTTTACAAAATAATATATTTTTGTGGATAGAATCGCTACAGTTACACCAATTGTAGAACAAAATCTAAAACCAGTTAGTACATCTGTTGCCTTCTCACATTGAATTGAAAAAAGCTATATTTATTTGGCTCTTACAGCTTCAACCATATCAAATTTTTAATCTTGACATAGTGTGACATTTTAAGAATTTTCAAGAATTTTATCAGTTTTGCAGCATCTTGATGATTGATTATATTTGCAACCTTATAGATTGTTGCTGAAGTTCTAGTTATTCTTTAATTCTTCAGTAACTGTGTATCGTTCGGAACTTTCAGCACTTTCTTGTATGCTTCGTAACAGTAAGACCATTTATACTAACTTCAGCAAGATCTTTAATATTAATCTGTTGACCAAAGATAGTTATTTACAGAAAATTTTCACTAGGTTGTCTTTGAGACCAAAATGTTTAATTTCAAGATGACTTTCACCTTTAAAGGATTCATGTTTCTCTGTTGACAACACTTCACTAAATATAACATCAAGGTTTCTTTGCTGGATCAGTGTAGTCAACTGAATGTATGACTCATCATATTTGTCGCAATTCCTTCACACATTCACTATTTTCAATACCGAAAAACAAATTTCAAAAACATATCGACGACCTCTAATTGTAACCTGCTATATTATTCACAAAAACAGCTCTAAATACAAAATAGTCTCTCTTTAAGACGCAACACCTCTGGCTAACTTGCTCGTCTGAGTTTGTGTGGTCAGATGTAAAGTCTGGTAGTCAAACAGACCTGTACTGAGAGTAGCAACGGCCAAAATGACCATTGCAAGAAAAATGGTAATTGTCTAGAAAGTCCATGTTAAGTAAATTCAATAAAATATTAATTTAGCTAAATACATTTCAATAAATAATAACAATTAATAATGAAGTAATATTAAACTAACAAGAAATTCATACTTATGCCAAATAAATAGTTTAAAAAGTTAAAATGTCAACACATATAACCTAAGTTTTAATGTAGACATAGTCTCACAGCAGGGAAATGAAGTCAGTTAGAATGTATATAGACGCGAGAGCGGTTTATAAAGATGTGGCAAGATGGCTGACCCGACCGTAACGAAATACCAGGATACTTAAGTGAAAGAAATTAAATGGACACAATATAAAAGAGAAATTTGGCTGAAGAATAACAAATTCAACAAAGTAATTCAAAGAAATAGTTGGTTGTATAAAAACCTATTAATGAAAATACAAGAATATTGAGCACAAACAACCAGTTTTTGCCATAGAAATAGAAAGCTTATTGGTGTAAAAAGGGAGAAGAAGAAATATGCTGTTGAGGCAAAGGAATCCATTAGCATCGGTGGGGAAGACTCTCACAGAACGACCACTGGGAAAGACGGTCGTGTTATATAGTTTTATACACTCAAGTCGTCATTAGTGTGTGCAGGGGGGAGGCAGAAGATGGCTAAACAACAATACTATCCTATTCCAGGAAGATAATGAGGCAGCCTAAAGTTATTTATATTCAGTTATCAGAAACAAGGAACGTAAAAGCTCAAGATTCCAAGGAAGTAACCAAATTCAGTATCTGACCAGGTTTTTACAAATCTTTAATTCTTTCTTTTAATAATGATTTTGTTTCATACTAATCCAAATTTAATCAATACATTAATGAAATAATGAAATTTAATCTGGACTCCATCCGTTAGGTAGTCCAAAATATGTTTAAATAGGGTTTACCTTCAAAATGGCTTTTATAGATAAATAAGTAATGATGTATCCAGATATTAATAAAATGTTTTAATTTAACATATTCACAGCCTTTTGGTTTAGATCTAATCATGTTCTGTGTGTGAGTATTAAATATGTTGTAATCTGTGGATGGAATTACTTATAGGCTAAAGTTTAAGAAGAAGGTTGTTCTGTTCGGAAATTACTGAAATAATAAACAATGATAGTGAACCTAAAATATATCAGTGTTAGATCATAGGCAGAAAATGTACGTAAAATAATTCAATGCAAATACAATAAAGAGAAAGTTAGGTTATAGTAGTATAAATCTACTTTGCCCACATATGGGTAATTATTAACTTGGGGTATCCTATTAAATACAGATATGAATTACAAGTTAAAAACCTGCTAGGGAAATTTTTGAACGTTTTTATCACTAGAATTTATATTTTATTCTATTTTGTCACTTAAAATTACACAGTTGTTGGATAATCGGGAAGGTATTTTGCTAAAAACCTAGCGCTTTTTTATAGGTTAATATTAATCTGCCAAAATTAATTGGTTAGGGGGGCACATACCCCCTGTGTCCCTCCCTGGCTACACCCCTGCTCTTGATGTTCAGTTGCTATTATCAATTATTTGCTTGAACCTGATAGCATTTGCTATCAATCAGCCTCAACAGTGAGTTGAAATTAATCATAAATATAATGAAACGGTTGTATATAACTTTAAAAAAATTATCTGAGTTTATTTAATGCAACAAAAATTTGTGTATATTTTTTTGTCCTATAGAATATTGTTATTTTTTTCACAGAAATAATAATATAGGCGTACTAATATATTTTATCTTACAAAATATAAAATTTTCACAGATAAGCTGGAGTTACTAATAAGAGGAAGATTGAAAATTGGACGTCTTTTTACAAACTCTGGAGGATATGATGATGGTGAAGTTACGTTAAATGTAATTACTATTAATTTATTAATACCTTAGTATTAATATTTTGCCTTTGCAACCTTTTGAAAAAAATATTGCAATCGTACCATAGCAATGAAATTTAATGTTACATTACAGTCTGTTATTCAACTTTTACATGTCCTGACTTTTTTCACAACTACTAAAAAAAAGTAGAATTGTTTTAGCATTGTCTACAGAACGTGGTAAAGGTATTTTGAAAGTATATCCACTCTAGTTTCATTAAAGTTACATATTATTCAGTAACTTATGTTTTGAGAATGCTTAATCATTTAAATGGTCTTTGACCAAGTGCACCTTAAACCAAGTACATTGTTACTGAAGATTAGAAAATTAAATTACAAAAAAAGTTTAGTATAACCTGTTTGCCACTTGAATTAGAGTCAGCTGGTTTGGTTTCCTTAGAGTCTGATTGACTATGACCAATTATAGACAAGGTGAAATTTGAAACAACTTTCAATTGGTTCTGAACCTTGCTATACATTTACATTCAAAACCAGAATCCTCACAAACACACAAATTAAAAATATCTCAGTGCAAAGTTATTCTTAGAGTTAATAGAAAACTATAGATGGGAGATTGTGAAAATTAATTCTATTCATTGGATAAGACCAACATCCTTACTACACAATGCCTGAAGATAAGAACAAAGCCAGTAGATTAACTAATTCTAGTTTTTTGTTTACATACACATGCATAATTCAACCACTAAGACTAGTTAATATATTTGAGTATGACATGACTACCAAATATAAAAATTTTACTAAATGTTTCAAATATATACATTGAAACACAAAGTTTTCATAGCCCATTTCAATCTGGAATGAATATTTAGTAGAGCATTTGTAATGACAAAAATAATGAAAAACTATCAACAAATTAGTTTGACAGTGTTGTAAAAAGGCATTGTTAATTTTTCTCATTCACCTTACTAATATTTTAATGATATTCTCAGGCTTATATTAATTAAAACAACCTCTCACCACAAATTCAACAAATTTTATTTTAACCTTATGTACATTTCGACTACAAAGTAATCATCTTCAGAGGTATTTTTACAAATAACTCAGGCTGTTATATTCTCAGGCTGTTTGAATCTTAAACAAAATTATTTATCTTACAATGGGTACTAATTTATCTTGTATTCCGTTTCAGTACTGGAAAGATTTTAAAATTTGGTATACTGTGTGACAGAAGAAATTAATGACTTGTAAAGTGCAATAAAAACATCAAGTTAAACCAACATTTTCTATGTAACAAGTTTCTTCTAGGAAGATTTTCATACATTGACCTGTAAAAGAAATATCAAGATATAATATATTTCAGAATAATTTCATGACAAAAGTTATTTATTGGATTTTGTTCACATTTTTATTGATTACGTGAAAATGGATTCAAAACGTTTTGGTTTTCATCAGAATTTACCTTTGAAGATCATATAGCACTGGATGAAGTACCATCTAGAAATGTTAACCTAAATGTGTTGTTAAAAAAAGAGGACATTTGATTGAGTTAATTAATATTTTTAATTACCTGTTTGAAGAAGTATATCTTACAGTAAAATGAGAAGCCCAGAATATGGTCCCCATTTTTTCCCAAACTTATTTCTGAAAAAATATTCTCCAAGTTAGAAATCTATATATTATATATTTTTAATAAATATTACAAAATTGGGCAGTGAAATGGTTAAATATGAAAATAAAAATATAGTCACTTACACTTTTTAAAAAATGTTTTAACTTGCCTATAGTAGCACTTACTTTGTTTGTTGAGGACGGCCGTTTCGGGAGATGTGTCCCTTTGTCAACTCAGACCGTAACTGATCTCAAGGTTTACGTAGGTTAGGGTGGGGGTGGGATATTTTGGTGGTGTGTGTGTATTTTGTGTGTATTAGGAGTTATGATGTCAAAAAGTGCATGTGAGTTGTAATGTAATTGTGTATTGAGTATGTGTGTAGGGTGTAGTTTGAAGTGCCTATATATTTCGTATTGTTCGGTTGTGTAGCGTTGGTTATTTCTGTGTTGCTTATGAAGAATTTGTAGGTTAGATGTTATGTCTATGTAGTCATGTTTTGTGGAGTTGAGATGATCTGCGAAGTTTGATTGGTAGTTATTGTTTTTTAGTGCTTTTATATGTTCTTGGTAACGTGTGTAGAATGACCTCCCTGTCTGGCCTATGTAAAAACTAGGGCCCTAGTTTTTTAAAAGTGTAACATTTTTTTAAAAGTGTAAGTGATTACTAGTAGCTCACGCGAAGATGGAATCAACAAATGTTAAAAATATAGTCTTGGCCTCAACTTTCATCAAGCATTTGTTATGAGGGTCAAATCATTGGGTAAAGTGGAGTTGATATGTTAAATACAGTCTTAAATTCTAGAGGGACATATCTATTTCCTGAGTATGTAAGAATATTCTAACCAGGCATTTAGGTGATCAGAAACATTTAAAGGCCAAGCAAGCGTTTTTCTCTCTTTGACTTAATAAAATATTGGGATATTGTGGCAAGAACATTTGCTTATCATAGCTGAGCAGTTCACAGCGGAAAGAAAAATTGCACTGATAAGTAATTTGGTATAATGTGAACTTTATAACTTTAGCTTTAACATTTAGAAGAATTATATGGTAGAAACAATACATACTGTGGTAAAATTATTTCATTTTTTTTTTTTTTGTAGGTTCAATCAACAAAGGGGCAAGCTACAAGGAAACAACAGCATTTACATATGAATAATAAACAATCTGTAAAAAAATATTCCAGGCCAGGGTATTTTTGTCTTGCTGCATTGGCATTAAAAAATTCAACATCTGGGTTGTTGTCTGTATCTGAAATCTACAGATTTATCTGGTTTGTTTAAGTTGCTCAAATTTTATTCAGTATAAAATATTTGTTTAATATTTTAAATATGTTTGTTTCTCAGTTCCATCATAATTTATTTCTTTATTCATATTATTTTTCAAATAAAATACACCTAGTATAAAATGTTGCATCACATATAATCCTAAAGACATCAATTAATTTTATTAATCATTTAAACAATAGTTTATGACTATCCGAACTTTAAATTTAGTAAATTTGTTAAAACGTACTGAGACAGAACGTTTTCGATCGGTATGTGCCGATCTTCATCAGTGTCTCATCAGGGACACTGATGAAGATCGGCACATAGCGATCAAAAACGTTCTTTCTCAGTAAGTTTTAAGAAATTTACTAAATTTAAAGTTCGGATAGTCATAAACTATTGTTCAAGTGATTAATAAGATTCGCCAAACGTAATGGACTACATAATTCAAAAAATCAATTAATTATTGTCTAGAAAAATAAGTATTAACCCTTTGAGCACTATATATAAAATGACTAACACCAATGTCAATTTAACATATGAAAATAAGGATTCAATTTCTTTAAATTAAAATTCTTACATAAATCTGTAAATGAAAAATTAAAGGTTTAATTTTATATAGCCAAAAAAATTCAAATGTAAGTTATTATACCTAATGATAATACAAACAAAGACAACTCAATGTAAACAAATGTAATATTACTAATTCACTGAAAACAAGACTCAAACAGAACAGACACAATATAAACTAGGTGGCAGACCTTTTGGGTCATCTGTGATTGTCTAATTAGCTTCAGTGAATTCATGTCAAACATATATGGGAATGGCTAGCTGTTGTCATGATCACAAATTGGTGATGAATAGCATGTTGCCAAACAAAATGAATACAGTGGAGTTTATTTATACAAAGCCAACATTAATCAGCATTGTATTGAATTATCAGCATTGAATTTTTGTTGATTTCAGTAGGATACAGATGTCAAAACTTGTAAATATGAAATATTGGTTCAGGCTGATATTATGTCCTCCTGTATTTGCCTTAATATGCATACTATGTGTAAAGTAAGCAAATAAAATTACAAGTAATAACATTTTTAAAACTCTATGACTACTAATTTTTTTTATTTTAATGAACCCAAAGGTAACATGTTGCATACAATTTATGTTACAGTGACCATTTTCCATACTTCAAGACAGCTCCTAGGGCGTGGAAGAATTGTATACGACACAATTTATCATTAAATAAATGGTTTAAAAAAATAGAGAAACCTCAAGCTCCTGGAACTAGTGGTGCTCAAAAGAAAGGGTATTTATGGACTATGAATCCTGCAAACAAAGCTAAGATTGATGACAAAGTTGCTAAGTGGTCAAGGATGGATCAGTCTGCAATCAAGAAGACAATGTTGTACCCAGGTATAATCAAATTTTTAGTTAAACACATTATAATTTTGGTGTTACTAAGATTTTGTATAACATATTTTATCTGAAGAAATTTAGTCCTTTCAAAAAAGTTTTAGTTATCTAAACTTCAAATAATAGTTTTTGCTACAAATATTTAGTTGTTTAAATTCAAGCATTTAAATATATAGCATTCAGTTTAAAAAGGATTAGTTGCTTTAATAAATGCATTGAAAAATCTTTCAGCTTTTGTATTATGGGGGGAAAGCTTCACAAAATAATATGTTTTCGTGAATAGAATCACTGCATTTATACCAATTATAACACAAAACCTTAAAAGAGTTCTACATATGTTGACTTCTCACACTGAATTGAAAAAAACTATATTTATTTGGCTCTTACAGCTTCAACCACATCAGATAATTATCTTGACACTGTGTGTCGTTTTCAGATTTTTCAAGAATTTTTTTTAGATTTTCAGCATTTTGATATTGGATTATATTTGAATGTTGCTGAAATTCTTGTTGTTTTTTAATTCTTCAGTAACTGCGTATCGTTTGGAACTTTCAGCACTTTCTTGTATTCTTCGTAATAGAAAGACGACCATTTATACTAACTTCTGCAAGAACCTTAAAATATTTTTCTGTTGAGTTACAGAAATCTCACTAGGTTGTCTTTGAGACCAAAATGTTTAATTTCAAGATGACTTTCACCTTTAAAGGATTCATGTTTTGCTGTTGACAACACTTCACTAAATATAACAAACAAGGTTTCATTGCTGGATCGGTGAAGCCAACTGAATTTATGACTTATCATATTTGTGGCAATTCTTTTACATATTCACTATTTTCAGTATTGAAAAACACTCTTTTCAAAAACATATCTACGATCTCTAATTGTAACCTGCTATATTATTCATAAAAAACAAATTGAAGTACATTAAATAGTCTCTCTTTAAGATGCAAGGCACTCCTCTAGCTAACTCGCTTGTCTGGTCAGATGTAAAATCTGGTAGTCGAGCAGACCCATACTGCAAGTACATGTGTAAAAAGTTCCTCAAGAAAGGAAATAAATTTGTATATTTTTTCAAAACTTTTATGACTACAAAATCATTAAATTTATTACAGTAGAACCTCTCAAACTCGACACAATGTGGACTTAAAGGTTGTCGAGTTTTGAGGTTGTCTAGTTTTAGGAAACTTAAATAAAAATAACTAGGAGTTGAATAAAAACGCTTATTTAGAGTATTAAAATTGTACATTTATTGATTTATTATATACAATTATATATTTATATCAACATTTATAACTTATAATCAAAAAATAAAAAACAAATTTGAGACAAAAGACCTAGTAGAATCTGAAAATACAGTGTTCGTTACAATTATTACTGAAGTTGTTTATGCTGCTTATAAAAAGTCCATCACAGTTAGTTATGGGAAGTTTTCTGAACACTAGAAGAAAAGTAAACTTACTGAAGTCGTTTGAAAAACCCTGTGATTGAAGACTGCTTTTCTGTCTCCACACGGCGTCTTGCAGCTTGATCACGGAGTCGCCTGAGGAACAGAATCTCCATTCCAGTCACAGTTTGCTGCTCTAAGTACTGCAATGTCCCTTCAGTAAATTTTACAGCCTCACTGTGGCAAACTTTTCTTTCTTGTCGATGGTCCTCTTGCTCTTCTTCTTCCGAATCATCCCCTTCTACGTCACGCCCTTTGACAGCTGCGATGATTTCATCTTCTCCTAATGGTTCTGATGCTCCGTCGAGATCCATCCATTCATTGACACCATTGCTTGAAGACTCTTCACACTCTGGGATTTTTTTCATGAGTTCAATCAAGTCTCTATTTTCAGAATTGATTCCATCGTCACGCGACAAATCTTTGCCTGCGTGATCTAGAAGTTTCCTCCAAGAACGAATGAGGGTTATGGTCTCAAGCTCGATCCAAGATTAAGAGACCCATCCAATTTCATCTAATAAATCGATCTTCTTTAGTTTAGCCGTTAGCTCCTCACCAGATTCCAAGGACAACACCAAAGATGACAAAAGCTTACGTCTGTACTTTCTCTTTAATGCTGCCAAAGCTCCTTGGTCCATCGGTTCACAGAGAGACGTGACGTTAGGTGGTAGAAACATTGCTTTAATGTCCTGCAAATATTGCACATCAGGGTGAGTCGTAGAATTATCGAGAATCAGTAGAGCTTTCATGGGAATTTTTTTTCCTTCAGAAACTTCTCAACCTCTGGGACGAACTGTTGAAAAAACCACTCTTTAAAAATTGCTTCGCTCATCTATGGATTAGTTTGATTTCTATACCAAACTGGGAGTTCAAAGTTGCCATCACTTGTGCATCTGGCAGTTTTAAATGCTCTTTTTTTTGCTTTTCCAATTAGCGCTAATTTGAGTTTGTGCTCTCTTGTTGCATTACTGCAGGCAAAAATAGTCACACGCTCCTTACTTCTCTTAAAACCTGGTGCAACTTTTTCATCTCTTAGAGCTAAACTTTTAGTATTAAGCATTCGAAAGTTTAGTCCTGTCTCATCTGCATTTTAGATTTGATCACCTGACAGTCCTTCTTTTTCAATAAACTCGTGTAGTTTGGTCTTGAGTCCCTCACGTTGTTAGGGTCAGCTGACAGTTTTTCCCTGCAGATACTGAGCAGCTTGATTCCATATCGTTGTTTCCACCTTGACAACCAACCATTGCTCGCTGTAAACCCAGGTTCTCCTTCGTCCTTAAATTGTTCATAAAACTGAAGAGCTTTCTCTTGCAGGATGGGTCCAGATATAGGCGTTCCCTTCTCCCTGTGCACACGGAACCGTTGGTAAAGGGGTTCGCCGACTTTTCGAACTCTGCACTTCTCATTGTTTTTCGTTCCGCGATGGATTCTGCACACTGTCTTTTCAAACGCCACGATTCAATTTCAGATGTCTTTTTCTTCCAACCGAGCACTGTAGACCTACCGATGTTCAAGTCCAACGCTATTTTATTTACGCTTTCACCACACTCAAGTCTTTTTAGGGCACCAAACTTTGCTTCCATTGACACTGACACTTGTTTCCTCTTCTTCTCCGCCATACTGTCACTCTATATTCCAGCATAAAACTCGTTTAAACAATTGTCAACCACTCTCGAACAAAAGCAACTGACCACAACTGTGTCTCAACAAACATTAAACTGAACGCCCAATGATGACAATGTAGCGAGGGTAGTGTATGACCTGCCCGGGAATCCCAGGTCAACGCGCGACTTCACGATAAGGAAAGTGGCCACAGAAATCCCCGAACGAGTGCAAACAATAGCCCGCCCCAGCTGAGCATGTGGTGGGGTGCTTTGAATGAACTCGGAAAACCCAGTAACCTAGTCTGTCTCTAGCGCTCTCGGTTGTTCTATGTACTGATGGAAAGCTTTACCTTATGGGCGGTGTAAAAAAATTATTAATTCACCAGCCCTGTCGAGTTTTACGGAATGTTGAGTTTTCGGGAATCGAGTTTGAGAGGTTCTACTGTACCCTTTTTTATTGTGTTCTGTAATAATGTTTCTTAACCATTTGGTGTCAGAGAAATATTCACTATGAGATTCTAGATTGCCTAGGAGCTATGCCTGGTGATTACTCTGAATTGCTTTGTTTATAGCTAGTTTTGCAAAGCACTAATAAGTAGTGATATAAAACTATTAAGACTCTTTCAAAACTAAAGGTATACAAGTAATTTTTATAATGTTTTGGAGGAGCAGAAAGGTACTTTATGACAACAATTTTGTAATAAAATATAATTAAAAACGTTTTTTGTAATTTACCAAACATGCACAAGTTTTTTTTTTGAGGTTCAAAAATTATATTACAAACAAATTTTTGATAATTCTACATATAGTTTTGTATTTGTCATATTATAGTTTTCTAAAAAATTTCAAATATACATTTTAAAATATGAATATTTTATAATGTTTAAATTCAAATTGGGTTATAAAATTATGGCGCCTTAGGCATCGAGAATGATACAAATTATTAAAAAATATCTACAAACTGAAAAGTCCTTCTTTTGTTCAGACTTTGATAAAAGATAAAATTATGTTATTTACAATGAGAATAAATATTATAAACGTGTTACATACAGGATGGGGCAGAATGAACTCCCTGATTTGACGGGTGTATTGTAAAAAAAACTAATATAATTTTAAAAGATGTTTATTTCTGAAAACTATATACAATGCCATTTTATTTGCATTGGGTTTTGAAAGTTATATCATCTATAGCATTATTGGGGCTTACTTTTTGTAATTTCAAGGTTCAACTGTTACTGTGAACTCTGTATGCTATTGTGAAATGCTGGAGACATTTTTACTTCCCAAAATGGAAGAGTATAGTGAGAAACATGACAACTAGCGTTTTGGTTTCAACAGGATGGTCATACTGCCCGTCGTTCACACCAAATTCTCCAAGAACAGTTTCCCGATCGCCTGATTTATTTATGAGGGGATGTTCCATGGCCCCCTCGCTCCCCTGATTTGAGCCTATGCGATTTTTTTCATTGGGGATATCTTAAAGCTGAAGTTTATAAAGTTCGACCTAGGACTTTGGAGGCTCTTAAGGAGGCATTTACAGAGGTCATCGCTGGAATAACACAAGATATGCTCAAAAGAGTTTATGGTAATACTTTCAAACGACTCAATATGTGCATCGCTCGCCAAGGTCGTCACCTGGATGACATAATTTTCAAAATCCAATGCAAATAAAATGGCATTGTATGTAGTTCTCAGAAATAAAAACCTTTTTAAATCATATTGGTTAGTTATTTTACAATAAATTTGTCAAATCAGGGAGTCCATTCTGCCCCACCCTTTAGAAAGGCTAAGTACAGTAAACTCCCGATTATCTGTGGGCGGATTAACCGGTTTGTGGATTATCCGGCGTCTGCCATTGTTTTACAAATATCCAATTTTCATTCCAATCAGATTCATGTGTTTAAATTTCCAAATGGTGAATTACGACGTAAATACATATAAGGCTTAATAGAAGTTAAGATGAAGGGAATAGATATGTAAATATGTACGTTCTAATTTTTACATTGAAAGGGAAGCATCCCGACGCGGGCCAGCAAAATAAAAGGGGTAAGCAGACTACTGTATAATAAGAGACAATAACAAAATGCTTGGACGCCCGAAAACCTAATGTGTATCATAAGATTGTAAACAAATGTCAGCTAATCTCGGCTATAAATAGTCTAGGACGTGACATATGCATTATCCATGTCTGTCATATATATTATCGATCTTTATGGCTTTGTGACACACGTGACACAAGTAGACACTGTGCAACAAAATGGTTCTCAAGAAGCTTAGATCGTAAATTAAAGCTAAATCAATGCTCACAAAAAAAACAGACGAAAGTGACAGATTTTTTTTGTTAATAAGTGAAAGTATTATGTGTAAAGGAAATTACATACTTACTTTTGACATATACTTATGTACGTATTGTAAATAGTTAGACATATAAATGTACATGTTATAATCCGTCAAATACATCGACATTTTAAATTATTTTCTGTATTTATTTTGTCCTCTGAAGATTATTTGTGAATTTCATTAACCGGGGTCATTATATGTGTAACTTATGGTATAATAATCGATTATTGATCGTTTTGGGTATTGTTTGTTCATAGCGGATTATCCGGGGAATTCGTTATCCACGGTGGGTCACCTTATTCCGGTGCCGGGCCACCCTATTCCACGGATAATCAGGAGTTTACTGTATATATAAGAAAATCAAATTTTACATGATAATTTTATTGTTTGGAATTTCTAAATCGAAAAGAATAAAACTATGTTATTTTAGTCAATAATTGTACATATTTGAAGAGCCTATTTATAAAAATAAACATTAAAACACACTAAATAAAAATCAATTACATTATTACAGCCCTAATTTTCCTAGCTATCACATTTTGGGTGTTTGTGGTAGAAAGCAATTTATTTGCCAACACAATAATTCTATTCTGGTATTTACCTGGCCTTGTAATGTCTTATAGAAATTTTCAAAGCTCTACTTTCTCTTAGATTTGTATTGTTCATATTTGTTACGCAAGGCCTAGAAACATTTGTCTTCCCTATTATATCATCCATATCACATAAATTGCTCAGATTTATTTATGCTTCTTAAATTCTGCTGCTAACATTCTCAATGTTTTCTGTAATAATTTATAGAAACAGAGAAATATAACTTCCTTGAAAAGTCACAAAAGAATCAAAGAGATGTCTATTTAGATTATCATATAAAAGGGAGAATATATTTACAAAATATTCACACAGTCATCGCTCCCTCCCTCACTTGTAATACTTCTACAAGCCACTATGTTAAGTGTCAAAACACATTTCAGTACAAACTCTGTAAACATGTGTATGTTTGTGTTGTTTTGTCTTTACAAACAAACGAATAATACAATAAAAAACACCAAAATAATAAAAGAAAATACTAGTAAAACAAAGGTCAAAGATCGATCTTTCTGACCGATAACAATGCGTGCTGCATGCAATGTATTAACAATGATAGTGGTAATAGATTAATATTTTTAGTTATGACAATAATTTTAAAAAATAGTGAGAATGTATTTATTAAATGTTGTAAACGTCAATCAGTGAAAAAGATTTTTGAAACCATCATTGCAATATCAGTCCCATATTGTAAAGCTTTTTCATTCATGCTGTCGATATATATATATATATATGAAGTTAATATATTACTATTGTAAGTAATTTTATCCACCATTAACTGCAATGATTTTACCTTGAGTGATGAGGCGCCTTTCGGTCACTTGACCATTGTTGAATCACTGATTATTTTTTCTTAATTTTTCTGGTGCGGAAGTTCGGTTCGTCGTGTTGGTAATTGTTGACGTCATATACGTTTCCTCTTGAGTCTTGTGTATTATGTTTTTGAATAGTATGTCTTCTGTATATGTTGTTTGTAGATTCATTAAATTGTTGTGTATGTTTTTATAAATGTGGTATTTTTCTAGTGAGTTTAGTTCTATTGGGTTATTATTTATTTCAAGTATGGTTAGGTTATTTTCGTAATTTGTTATTTCATGTTTATGTGATATTAGGTGTGCTGCAACATTTGATACTTTTGAATTTTTGTTTTTGAATGCTCTATAATGTTCTTCAAATCTTATTTTAAATGATCTGGTTGTTTTCCCTATGTAAAATGCGTTACAGTTGTTACATGTATGATATTTTTCGATGTACAATTATGATGACCCTGTATTTTGAAGACCGTTTTTGTTGTTTGGCTATTGAAACTATTTGCTGAGGGGTGTATTGGACACGTCTTGCATCAAGGTCTATTGCATGGGAAGGAGCCATGAGGAAGTTTGTGTGGTTTCTCTGCATCAGGGTCTGGTAGTTTAGGATGTACTAGGATGTTTTTGAAGTTGGGAGGTCATCATAATTGTACATCGAAAAATGTCATATACCAGCTACAATGTAAACTTTGCTCAGCACAGTCCATAGGCCTGACCATGGATGGTCTGAATATCAGAATGAATGGCCACAGACACAATGTTAAAATTATGAGTATGGATAGACCAACAGCTCAACATGCTGCGAGTCACAACATCACAACTTTTGATGACTGCTATACCACAAAAATAATTAAATCACTCCCCCCTGATTGCAATCCCTCAAAACTGAGAAGGTGGGAACTATCATACCAGAGGTATACCAAGTCCAGAGAATCCCCTAACCTCAACATCAGATAAATCCATTCATTTTTTTTCCTAATAGCCTTATCTCTTTTCCCCTGACAGACTTATATAAACTATAATCACTCATATGCTCATGGAAACAATATATATATCTTTAATCTGTGCATCTGTGACATCTGATTTCTACTCTACCCAATCTGTGATTACAATTATTTTATTTCATTCTCTCATATTTCTTTTTGTGTTTTCTCTTCGATTGACAAAGACCACTGTGTGGTTGAAATATATCATTGTTTAAGTGCTTTTATGTGTTTCTATTTCAAGACTACAGAGTGGACTCTTACCAAGGTAAGTTTGTCAGTCTCCTAGTCCAAAAAATCTATATATATATATATATATATATATATATATATATATATATATATATATATATATATATCATGGTGTTTTCTCTTTGATTGACAAAGACCACTGTGTGGTTGAAATATATCATTGGTTAAGTGCTTTTATGTGTTTCTATTTCAAGACTATAGAGTGGACTCTTACCAAGGTAAGTCTGTCAGTCTCCTAGTTCAAAAAATCTATATATATATATATATATATATATATATATATATATATATATATATAAAGTTATTATTGTTAACAATATTATTGTAAACAAGTATTTTGCTACTAAGTGCAATTATTTTACCTTATGTGATGAGCCACTTTTCGGTCACTAGACCATTGTTGAATCATTCTATAAAATCACATATAAATTCAGTGCAACGGAAAAATAATGGACAACGTGAAATATCACGATATATATATATATATATATATATATATATATATATATATATATATATATATATATATATAATGATGAATAGTTATTATCTGGAGTACATCCGCTCATTCTGCAGTGCATAAATTCGCAGCTCTGACGTTTCGCTAGAATCTCATCCAGCATTGGCGAGGTGAACCCAACAAAAGTTGAAGAGCAAGTGAAGAGCGCAGATAATTCTGCTCCTATATATAGAGGAATGAAACCACACCCATTGACATCAAATCACACATTGACGTCAATCCTCACACACCTGATCCAAAAAATTACTCACATTCCTTTGCCTTTATTCACCTTTCTGCTGATAAAATCTATCGATGACACAATTTCACACTGCGGGCAAACTCAAAGTATCATTGCGTTTGTTAAGACTCCCTTGCTTCTCTATTTCGATAGCCTCACGAATAATTCTAGTCCTGTAGTTTTCCACTTGAGCAATCTATCGGCAAGATTGAAAATCAATCGCAGTGGTGCTTGTACAGAGCTGACGTTTTCTGCTTGTTTTTATGCCGACGTATCAGCATATTTATATATATATATGAAGTTAATATATTACTAATGTAAGTAGTTTTATCCACCATTAAGTGCAATGATTTTACCTTGTGTGATAAGGCACCTTTCGGTTACGTGACCATTGTCGAATCACTGATATTTTTCTGGTGTAGATGTTCGGTCCGTGATGTTGGTATTTGTTGACGTTACACACATTTTCTCTTGATCTGCATGTATGATGTTTTTATATAGTATGTCTTCTGTATATGTGGTCTGTAAGTTCATTAAATTGTTGTGTGTGTTTTTATAAATGTGGTATTTTTCTAGTGAGTTTAATTTTATTGGGTTATTATTTATTTCAAGTATGGTTAGGTTATTTTCGTAGTTTGTTATTTCATGTTTATGTGGTATTAGGTGTATTGCAACATTTGATACTTTTGTATTTTTATTTTTGAATGCTCTGTAATGTTCTTCAAATCCTATTTTAAATGATCTGGTTGTTTTCCCTATGTAAAATGCATTGCAGTCGTTACATGTAATTTTGTAAACTCCTGATAGGTTATGTTTTTCTGTATTTGTTTTGTGGTTTGTGTTATTAAGATATTTTATTATTTTGTTGTTTGGTTTGTATGTTAGAGCGTAGTATTCTTTGTTTTATATATTTGTTAGTTTTTCTATTTTGTTATTGGTGTATTTATATTTTAGGAAGTTTTTTTTATTTTTATTATTTTTCTGTTCAGGTTGTAGTTTTGTGTTGAGGTTAGGGTTTTTTGTAAATTTATTGTATATGTTTTTTATAAGGTGTTTGTTGTATCCATGTTCTATTGCTATTTTTGTAATGTTATCTAATTCTTCATTTAATTTTTGTTTGTTATTTTGTGTGTATTTTATTGCTTTATTTATCTTGTTACTGTAAGTGTTAATTTTGTGTGTCCAGGGGTGGCTAGATCTGTAGTGTATTGTGGTGTTGTTGGAAGTAGGTTTTCTGTGTACTGTAGTTTCTATTTTATTGTTATTTATATTTAATGTAATGTCGAGATAGTTGATTGTTCTATTTGTTTCTGTTTCGACGGTGAATTGTATGTTTTCGTTGTATGTATTTAATTTGTTTAGTATTATGATGTGTTCATTGTGAATGGTAGGTTGTTGTATTACAAGTATATCGTCTACGTAACTTGTCCATAGTGAAATATTGTGTGTGTTTAGTATAGGTTTAATTATTATTTATTCAAAGTGTTGTAGATATATTTCTGACATGACTGATGATATGGGTGATCTCATGGGGAGTCCAGTTGTTTGTTGATAGTATTTGTTGTTAAATTGGAAGTAATTTTGGTTACATATGTGTTTTGTTAGTGTTATGATACTATTTATTGTGTTTTCTTTTTCGTTATTGTGTATTAGTTTGTTTTTCATTATTTCTATGGTTTCTTCTATTGGGATACTAGGGTACATGTTAGTTATATCATAACTTATTATTATTGTGTTGCTGATTGTTTCTATGTTTTTTATTTTATTAATTAATGTATATCCATTTTTTATATTGTATGTGTTGTTGATATGTATTTTAGATCTTATTATTTTGTCTAGTATTTTTGCGTTTATGTAAGATGGTGCTGCTGTGAAATTTATTAGTGGTCTAAATGGTGTGTCGGGTTTGTGGATTTTAGGTATGCCTGTTAAACCATGGGCACCTATATTAACCTAATACTTTACTATGGACAAGATACGTAGACGATATACTTGTAATATACCAACCTACCATTCACGACGAACACATCATAATACTAAACAAATTAAATATATACAACGAAAACATACAATTCACTGTCGAAAAAGAAACAAATAGAACAATCAACTATCTCGACATTACATTAAATATAAATAATAATAAAATAGAAACTACAGTACACAGGAAACCTACTTCCAACAACACCACAATACACCTCAAATCTAACCACCCCTGGACACATAAAATTAACACTTACAGTAACATGATAAATAAAGCAATAAAATACACACAAGATAACAAACAAAAATTAAATGAAAAATTAGATAGCATTACAAAAAAAGCAATAGAAAATGGATACAACAAACATATTATAAAAAACATATACAATAAATTCACTAAAAAACCTAACCTCAACACAACACTAGAACCGGAACACAAAAATAATAAAAATTAAAAAATCTACCTAAAATATAAATACACCAATAACAAAATAGAAAAAATAACAAATATATACAACAAAGAATACTACACTCCAACATAAAAACCAAACGACAAAATAATAAAATATTCTAATAACACAAACCAGAAAACAAATTCAGAAAAACATAACCTATCAGGAATTTACAAAATTACATGTAACAACTCTAACGCATTTTACATAGGGAAAACAACCAGATCATTTAAAATAAGATTTAAAGAACATTATAGAGCATTCAAAAACAAAAATTCAAAAGTATCAGATGTTGCAGCACACCTAAAATCACATAAACATGAAATAACAAATTACGAAAATAACCTAACCATACTTGAAATAAATAATAACCCAACAGAACTAAACTCACTAGAAAAATACCACATTTATAAAAACATACACAACAATTTATTGAATCTACAAACAACATATGCAGAAGACGTACTATTCAAAAATATTATACACGAGACTCAAAAGGAAACGTTTATGACGTCAACAAGTACCAACACCACGGACCAAATATCCACACCAGAAAAATTGAGAAACAGTAATCAGTGATTCGACAATGGTCAAATGACCGAAAGGTGCCTCATCACAACAAGGTAAAATCATTGCATTTGATGGTGGATAAATTTACTTACAATAGTAATATATTAACTTCATAAAGTCAGTGCAATGGAAAAACAATGGTCAACGTAAATTATCAATAAATATATATATTTATAGAATATCAAATGTGTTTTCCTGTTAGAATATTTTTAAGATCAAATAATATACACAAATACAGGAATGTTTAATTTATTGAATAAAAAACTCAAAGCTTTTCGTTGGTTTACATTACCAACACCCTCAGGAGTTACAATACTAAGAATAATAAAAAAAAAAAACTGTCTAACAAACATGAAGCTACTAGATAAAGCAATACACAGTTGTCAAATCTATTACAATATTGCCAAACCTATTCCACTGCTGCCACAACATTATATACATTGAACAAAGTATGGTATTTAGAACGTATTTGAATTTGTTCATCTATTAATTTGTTATTAATATTATGCTTGTAAATTTCAAATGCTTCACATACGTTCATTTTTAACTCTTTATTTACTTCTTTTATAATTTTCATATTATTTATATATATATATATATATATATATATATATATATATATATATATATATATATATTTAGGTTAGTTTTTGTTGGTAAAGATTATTTAGATTTTTTGGACTAGGAGACTGACAGACTTACCTTGGTAAGAGTCCACTCTGTAGTCTTGAAATAGTAACACATAAAAGCACTTAACCAATGATATATTTCAACTACACAGTGGTCTTTGTCAATCAAAGAGAAAACACAAAAAGAAATATGAGAGAATGAAATAAAATAAATATAAGTTGTAATCACAGATTGTGTAGAGTAGAAATCAGATGTCACTGATGCACAGATTAAATATATATATTGTTTCCATGAGCATATGAGTGATTATAGTTTATATAAGTCTGTCAGGGGAAAAGAGATTGAAACGTCTAATGAGGCTATAAAGATTTAAAAAAAAATGGTTTTATTTATCTCATGTTGAGGTTAGGGGATTCTCTGGACTTGGTATACCACTGGTATGATAGTTCCCATCTTCTCAGTTCTGAGGGATTGTAATCAAGGGGAGTGATTTAATTATTTTTGTGGTATAGCAGTCATCAAAAGTTGTGATGTTGTGACTCGCAGCATGTTGAGCTGTATGAGATAGGCCTGACCAGGGATGGTCTGAATATCAGAATGAATGGCCACAAACATGATGTTAAAATTATGAATATGGATAGGCCAACAGCTCAACATGCTGCGAGTCACAACATCACAACTTTTGATGACTGCTATACCACAAAAATAATTAAATCACTCCCCCCTGATTGCAATCCCTCAGAACTGAGAAGATGGGAACTATCGTACCAGAGGTATACCAAGTCCAGAGAATCCCCTAACTTCAACATCAGATAAATCCATTCATTCTTTTTTTTTTAGCCTCATCAGACGTTTCTAATCTCTTTTCCCCTGACAGACTTATATAAACTATAATCACTCATATGCTCATGGAAACAATATATATATATATATATATATATATATATATATATATATATATATATATATATTTTTTTTTTTAATCTGTGCATCAGTGGCATCTGATTTCTACTCTACACAATCTGTGATTACAACTTATATTTATTTTATTTCATTCTCTCATATTTCTTTTTGTGTTTTCTCTTTGATTGACAAAGACCACTGTGTGGTTGAAATATATCATTGGTTAAGTGCTTTTATGTGTTTCTATATCAAGACTACAGAGTGGACTCTTACCAAGGTGAGTCTGTCAGTCTCCTAGTCCAAAAAATCTATATATATATATATATATATATATATATATATATATATATATATATATATATATATATATATATATATATATATATATATATATACATACATATATATACATATATATATATATATATATATATATATATATATATATATATATATATTGTAATATTTTGGTAAATTCACTTTTATAAGTCTTAATAAAAATTTATAAGTTAAAAGAAATAACGATTCAATGCTGCTTTTGTTACAAAAATTTTAATATCTTAATATGACATTCCTTATTTTCTTTTATAAAGTCACTTACTAATTACAAAGTCTTATTTCATCCACAAAGAATTACAAAAATTAAGCTTTATTAGCCTAAGTCTAAAATTTGTTTATGGCAGCAAGAAGTTTAGTTATAAATTTTAATATTAATTGAATTTGATTTAATTACTTTAATTTGAGCTTGAGCTCTCCTTATCTCGGGTTAATAGGTGGGTTTTCTAAATTTTGAATAATAAAATTTGAGTTGGCACCTTCAAAAAAAATATCTAAGTTACAATTCTTACAAGCTAAAAATTTTTTTACAAGTTATTTGGTTTCTAATTAAATAATTTCCTGAATAATGTCTTCTTAATCGATCAGTTCAATGATTTGGCTTAATGTTATTCTGTAATTATGATTTGAATACGATACTGCACTTTCCGCACCAGTTAAAAAAATAAAATTTCTACAGCCAATTCTGAAACACGTCTGCCTCGTTCAAATGCTCTGTCCCAACTAACTGACGCTCCCTTTTTAGCAATAAAATGGCCAAGTCCTCAATTTCCGCTATTTTCTCGTTTATTCCTTGTAACAGCTTTACGGATGTCATGTTCACCGCCTCTGATACACTTCTTCTTCTTAACAACTGCACTTAATTTTCTTTGCAAAACAATTGCATTTAAATCTTATTTCCCAAACTGTTTTAGATTATATCTCCACGAGAAATATTTAAAACGAATATCTTTTGCCGGTCAATGCGCACGCAACTCCACAAATTCGTTCTCCCATCTTGTTTACTTCAGAACATTTCACTAGCTTGCCGTTTGAAAGTTTTAAGTGTATTTATATCGTTCTATTGTTCTATTCAAATTGTTATCTATCAATTACTTCTAATACATTTTCTTATAAATAGTGATTTGTGTGTTTTTTTTTCTTTTTATATAAAATCTTGTGATTAGATCTAAAATGTGGCCATGTGCATTTTCTACACAAGTGAAATTAGGTTATGTTTACATTTCGTTACTGGTATATTTTAGTAATTTTTTTACATACTGAATTTATATATATATATATTTATCTTATTTTGTAAGTGCCTTTTATATATATACTACTTCAAAATGTTACATAGTCCCCAAATTTAGATTAAAAAAATTTTGATTCCAAAATTCCTATTTTTATCTCAATTTTCACATTTTGGGAGTAAACTCTTACTCTATCCTTCTTGCTTGTCTGCTGCCCTCTAATTACATATGATATACTTAACTCCTAACAATACAATAAATTAACAATTAACATTTAATCAACAATCCTCTTATACTCTTAACATCTAGTACATTAATCATTTTCTGATTCTTAGAATCTATTTTATAACCTTTTTCTTTTTCTTTCTTTATTTTAATTTTAATAGAATGGAATCTTTCCAATCATAAGTCTTTTTATTTATCTATATAATCTATCTTCTGACACAGTGTTTTTTTTTTTTTTCTTAATTTTAGCCTAACCGAGTCATAGCATGTCTAGGTTGTTTGTAGGTTAGGTCCTTGTTCTTATTCGTTCATCCCTTCCTATTTTATTTAAATTTATATATTTTTTATTTCTTTATTTTTTTTCAAGTGTTTGTTTAATTATTAAGTCATTTCTGGTCCATTGTCATTTCCGGTTTATTTGTTATCTATCCCTCCTACATTCGCTTCCTTCTCCTAATACTTTTATATCCTGAGTCATTCCTGTTGTTACCATCTTATTATCCCTTGTTATTTTCCTTTCTCTCGACTTCTCCCTTACTATTTAATTTGTTCTATCTGAAATTTATCTGATTCTCCATGGTGTGCCTCCCTTGGTTCATAAAATTTCCTCAACAAGCTAATATGGAAAATTCCTCTAATTTTATTGCTTCTAGCATCTTTGATTTCATAAGTCGCCTTGCCATATTTCTTGGTGATCTCATAAGGTCCATTATATATAAAATAATTTTGCCATCTCACCTCTTATACCCTGTGGTTGCCAATTTTCTTTTACTAATACCTTGTCCCCAACATTTAATTCTTCTATTTTATGAGTTCTATTAAATTTCTCTGCTCTCTTATGAGCCTTCTTCTTAATTCTACTCCTAGCAATTTCTAAATGTCTTTCTAAATTTATTAATTTTGAACTCCAGCCTAAATTTTTTATTTCCTTTTGCCAAAACCTTTCATCCTGAATTCCTAGTTGTAGCTGGTTAGGTGTGTATCCTGTAGTCTCATGAGGAATTTCATTAATTGCCTGGTTAATAACCTCTACATATTTTCCCCATTCTCTATGGTTATGATGACAATATGTTCTCAAACATCTAATGATCTCCTTATTCACCCTCTCAACGATATTGCTTTGTGGCCTCCTTATTGGAGAAAATATTGGTTTCATTTCTCTATTTTTAATATACTCCAGCCATTTCTTATTATTAAACTGGGTTCCATGATCAGTCTGTATTCTTTCTACTCTCCCGAATTTTTCTATATAATTTTCTAAACATTTAATTGCCTCCCCTGTGGTTGCCTTTTTCAATTTATAGATTTGAACGAATTTTGTAAATACATCTAAAATTACTAATAAATACTTATAGCCTCCTACAGTTCTTTGAAATGGTCCTATAAAATCAATTGACAATTGCTCCTTTGGTTTTTCCACTTGGATCTCTTTCATCTCTCCAAAATTACCTTGGGTTACATTTTTAGCTCTTTGACAAATATTACATGTTTTAATAATTCCCCTAATGCTTTTTCCCATTTTCTTCCAAGTGAAGCTCTCTGATAATATGGTATGACATTTCTTAGCTCCTGCATGCAGGTAATATTCATGACAAGTACCCACTATTTCTTTAATCATTCCCTTTGGTGCTACTATTTTCCAACTTTCCCTATTTCTTTTATATACTAAGTTATTAATAATTTTATAATTTTGAGGATAATTTTGAATGTTTTCTTTTATTTCTCTAACTTCCAAATCTTCTACTTGTAATTTACTAAATTCTTTAAATTTTGTACACATTTCCATATCCATAACTCTTTCTATATAATTTATTTGTAATTCTGAATTTTGGTCTCTTCTTTCAAACTTATTTTTGTCACAAGGGTTCCTGCTCAATAGGTCTGCAAATACATTTTCTTTTCCTTTACAGTGTTCAATAGTATAATCATATTCTTGCATTAGTAATATCCATCTATGCAATCTTGAATTTAAAATTTTACAAGTCTTAATAAAAGTTAAGGCCTGATGGTCAGTCTGGATCACAATTTTTCTTCCTAGGATGATCTGTCTTGCTTTCTGCAGACAAAACAATATAGCAAGTAATTCCTTCTCAGTGGTATAATATTTAACTTCACTTCCTTTTAATGTGCGGTTCATAAACATTATTGCCTTTTTCTCCCCCTTTTCATCAATCTGATAGATGTGTCCTCCTATGGCATATTCACTGGCATCTGTTTGTAGGTAAAATGTTTTCTGGTAATCTGGGTGAGTAAGTACATTTGTTTCCAAAAAATTTTTCTTTAATTTAATAAAATTTCGCTCCTCCTCTTCTGTCCAAATAAATTTGTTTCTATTAGATAATAATTTTAATAATGGTTGTACAAATTCTGAATATTTTTCTATAAATTTATTATAATAATTAGCCATTCCAATAAAACCTTTTAACTGTCGAGGATTTTTAGGTGAGGGAAATTCTAATATAGCTCTAACCTTCTCTTCATCCATTTTTACTCCATTTGTAGTCAATCTATACCCTAAGAATGAAACATCTTTTCTACAGAACTCTGATTTATCAATTTTAATGGTCATGTTGTTTTTTAAAAAAATTTGGAAGATCTTTTCTAGGTGTTTTTTATGCTCCTCAAATGTCTCAGACATACAGACTATATCATCTACATATATTAAGGTGAAATCTTCTAATTCCTCCCTCATAATACTGTCCATAGCTCTTGCCAATGCTGCTAGAGATGTTTTCAATCCATAGGGTGTAACAACAAACTGGTATGTTTTCCCTCTATGTTGGAATGCAGTATATTTTCTTGACTCCTCTTCCAATTCAACCTGCCAGAAACTGTTAGTGAGGTCCATGGTACTCAACCAATTAACTCTCTTTGCTCTGTGTAGAATCTCATTTATTTCTCTATAGCAATCATAATCCGGAATTATAATTTCATTTAGTTTTCTTGCATCTAAACATAATCTAACTTTCCCATTGGTTTTGATGACTTGATTTCCATATTGGATTAATATATGGACTAGTACTTCTTTCAATTATACCTAACCTCAACATTTTCTCTATCTCTTCTTGTACCTGATCTTGGTACTTTGTAGGAATTGGGTAATTTCTTTGGTAAAATGGTACATCTTCCCTAACTTTAATCTTATGTTTATATGCAGTGCATAAACCGGGCTGGTCTGAAAATACTTCTTTATACTTCTCTATTAATTCACTCATCTCCTGTCTTTGTTCCTCAGTTACCTCTTCATTCCCTATTCTTTCAAAAATATCCTCTTTTTTTATCTCTCCCTCCTCTTGTACAATTTTAATATAATTTTGACTCTGGTTTCCAAAAGTTTCAAATTCTTCCCATTTTTCCATATCATTCATTCCTTCCTGTTCATCACAACTCAATTCCTCCTCCATCTCATTTTCAAAATTATTCATCTCCCCTTTAAATTTTGTCTGCCCATCTACACTCATTTTTGATTTATATAATTTGTTTTCATATTTAAACTCCATCTCCCATTTTCCAAAATCAAGTTGTGCCTCCACATCCATCAACATATCCGTACCTATAATAAATTTTCTCAATAAGCCTGGCACCACTAGGCATTGAAACGGATATTTTACCCCTCCTATTTCTCCTATTAGCATGATCATTTTGTTTATCTTTTTAGTTTTCTTATTTGTTGCAGTCCGAATGGTTAAATTTTTTTTTTGGTAGGATTTCTATTTTTCCTATTTTATTTTTATTCTCTAACATCCATTTCTCCTGGATACATGTTACGTTACTGCCTGTGTCTATTAATGCTGGTAAACTTGTATTTTCCATCTTAATCTCTATCTCTGGGTTTATTATTTTTTTTTCAATTCCTAAATTATAATTTCTCTCCTCATCTTCTTGTTCTAAAAATTTTCTACTGATTAATACATTATTTATAGTTAACTTATTTTTATCGTAGGAGCTTTTATCAAATTTTATCACTGGCAACCTCATTTGTTCTGTTTGATGCTCCTTTTCCTGATCCAAGGCGACGATACCAGTGTTCTCTAGTTTTCCGTTTGACTATGAGCACCATCCTCCTTCCTTGTCCCCACACATCTCCTTGTCTCTATCTGATTTACTTCCTTCTGGCTCCTGTCATTGGTTCTGTAATTCCTGTCTCCTCTATTTTCTCGATTATTTTCCTGCGGTGATCTTGGTTCAACATTCCCCCTCATATGATTATCTATTCTTCTGTTAAAAAAACTGGACATATGGCCGCCCTTCATTCCTATATTCATTTCTTCTATACAATTCTCCTGGTCCTGGAAATCTTCTATTTCCCTGCTGTCTCATCCCTTCCTCACCCCTTCTGGGTGGAAATCTATTTCCATTCTGTTCCTCTCTAGGGGTAGGCCTATTCCATGGTCCCCTGTTTCTCTGTCTTATTTCCTTATTTCTCTCCTCTATGTCCTCCTCATTCAGCATCCTTTCCATCTCTCGGATCGTTTTTATATTTTGCACCCTTCTTGACAACTGTATCCTTTCATTAAAATGCCGGCTTAATCTCCGGACTATCTCTTCCTCATTTTGCGGTGGTGTCATGTTCTTTAAAACTATGACTCTTTCTATGAAATAATCTGCTCTGGCTCTTCCATTTCCCTCAATATACCTTTCATTTTCCATTCTCTCTTTAATGCCTTCCTGTATTTCTTTGGCCCAGTATCTTTCTATAAATCTATCTTGTAAATCCGCGAAATTTTCCACCTCCTCTCTGATTGATTCCCACCATCTAGCCGCTCCTACTTCCAAAGCTCTATCTATGATTCCTCTCCATTCATTTTCAAATCTTTCCCCTGTCCTACATTCAAATTTTCTCTCCACATACCTATCCAGTCTTTTGAGGAACTCCATAGGGTTACCATTCCTTCCATTAAATTTGGGCATCTCCTCCTGATTCCCGCAAGACACTTGTATGATCCTTAGGCCTTCTCCTCCTTTACTTTCTTCCACCTTCTTTTCTACCTTTTCCATTCTCTGGGTCAATTCCCCTTGTTTCTCATTATTCCTCCTTCCTTCTGTTTCCAATCGGTCAATTCTATCATTATTATTGTTTTTCTCAATCGCTGTCTCCCTATTTAAAACTCTTAACTCTTCCCTGTTCTGTATTGTTATATTTTCTACCTTCTCTATCTCTTTCTTATTAATTTCTGTCACATCAGCTATTATTTCTTTTGTTTCCTCAAAATTCTCCTTAATCTTCTCCTCTAAGTCTCTTCTCATAACTCCTATTACAGCATTATTCTCTGTTCTCAACTGTTCCCTCATATCCTCTATCATTCTCCTATTTTCTTCCTTTAGGCTTTCGAATTTCTTATCCGTTTCCAACCTACTTGAGGCAAATCCTCTGTTCATCTCTTCTTTCATCTCCTTATTTTCCTCCTTTATTTCCTCACTATTTTTATTTAATTTCCTTATTTCTTCATTACTCTGTTCAAATTTTCTATTCATTTCTTTTTTTTATTTCCTCCTTACTCTCTTCAAATTTTCTATTCATTTCCTCTCTCCCTGTATTTATGTTTACACTCATTTCCATTAAAGTCCTCATTATATTCCTTAAATCAACACCCTCATTATTTCCCATTTTCTGTTGGGTTTGCATCATTGGTAATCCCCTAGCCTCATCTACTTGGGTTTCCACCTCACTCTCTTCTATAGGCATATCTGTGCCTTCCGTTTCTGTCTCTTGTATTTCTAGGCTTGTCCCTTTTTCCAATTCTATTAGGCCTATTGTAGCTTCTTCCTCTTTTTCATTTATTTTTTCTTTTAATGTCACATATTTTCCTTTTGCAGCTTCCTCAATTGCTGTACCCTTCCTAGACCTACTATGTTTGTTATATTCCTCTAATTTTTCTGTTTTTTTTCGCTTTCTCCCCCCTTAAATTATATGTACCTGTTTCAGATTCCATTTTTTTTTTTATTTCTTTATCTAAAATTTCAAAATTCCCCTTTATGCTATTTAAATTTTGAAAATTAAAAAAATTATTGACTTATGGTTGCAAAGTCCTGAAAAGTAAACAATATTAATACAAATATTTAATTAATAATCTTATCTAAAGTGCCTTAAGGTTAATTCTTAAATTTTTTTATAATCGAGCCCCACGTTTGTGTGCCAAATGTAATAATTGGTAAATTCTCTTTTATAAGTCTTAATAAAAATTTATAAGTTAAAAGAAATAACGATTCAATGCTGCTTTTGTTACAAAAATTTTAATATCTTAATATGACATTCCTTATTTTCTTTTATAAAGTCACTTACTAATTACAAAGTCTTATTTCATCCACAAAGAATTACAAAAATTAAGCTTTATTAGCCTAAGTCTAAAATTTGTTTATGGCAGCAAGAAGTTTAGTTATAAATTTTAATATTAATTGAATTTGATTTAATTACTTTAATTTGAGCTTGAGCTCTCCTTATCTCGGGTTAATAGGTGGGTTTTCTAAATTTTGAATAATAAAATTTGAGTTGGCACCTTCAAAAAAAATATCTAAGTTACAATTCTTACAAGCTAAAAATTTTTTTACAAGTTATTTGGTTTCTAATTAAATAATTTCCTGAATAATGTCTTCTTAATCGATCAGTTCAATGATTTGGCTTAATGTTATTCTGTAATTATGATTTGAATACGATACTGCACTTTCCGCACCAGTTAAAAAAATAAAATTTCTACAGCCAATTCTGAAACACGTCTGCCTCGTTCAAATGCTCTGTCCCAACTAACTGACGCTCCCTTTTTAGCAATAAAATGGCCAAGTCCTCAATTTCCGCTATTTTCTCGTTTATTCCTTGTAACAGCTTTACGGATGTCATGTTCACCGCCTCTGATACACTTCTTCTTCTTAACAACTGCACTTAATTTTCTTTGCAAAACAATTGCATTTAAATCTTATTTCCCAAACTGTTTTAGATTATATCTCCACGAGAAATATTTAAAACGAATATCTTTTGCCGGTCAATGCGCACGCAACTCCACAAATTCGTTCTCCCATCTTGTTTACTTCAGAACATTTCACTAGCTTGCCGTTTGAAAGTTTTAAGTGTATTTATATCGTTCTATTGTTCTATTCAAATTGTTATCTATCAATTACTTCTAATACATTTTCTTATAAATAGTGATTTGTGTGTTTTTTTTCTTTTTATATAAAATCTTGTGATTAGATCTAAAATGTGGCCATGTGCATTTTCTACACAAGTGAAATTAGGTTATGTTTACATTTCGTTACTGGTATATTTTAGTAATTTTTTTACATACTGAATTTATATATATATATTTATCTTATTTTGTAAGTGCCTTTTATATATATACTACTTCAAAATGTTACAATATATATATAAAGAACATTATGGATGTCAAAAAGGAACTCTTCTTCATTCATTCTATGATAAAATAAAAAGAAATACCGAGGCTGATAAAATGCCCCATGGCAAAATTAGGACACATATGAAAGCTCATCTAGTCTGCCTGATAAAGCAAAACGTTAATAAGTTATATGTGATTATTATAAGTAACAAAGATTTTTGCAACATTATCAAATAAATGCCTATTAGGAGGGTTACTCGACCTAAAACAGGAATCACATTATTGAAGACTTTTAGACATAATATTACACATAATATCTCTTTATGTTCAGTTGCTATTATCAATTTTTTAGTAGAACCTGAACAACACAGCATGTCATCAATTAGCTTCAACACTGAGTTGAAATTAATCATAAATATAATAAAGCTGGTTGCTTATAACTTTAAGAGAATTGTCTGAGTTCATTAAATCCTACACAAATTTGTGTATATTTTTATTTTATCTTATAGAATATTGTTATTTTTTCACAGAAATAATAATATAGGGCTATTAATATATGTTATTTTATAAAAAATATTATTTTCACAGATAACCTGGAGTTACTTGTAAGAGGTGAAATGAAAAGTGGAAGTTCTTTTACAAACCCTGATGAAGAATATAATGATGGCGAAATTGAATTAAATGTAATTACTATTAATTTTCTAATACGTTAATAATATTTTGCTTTGGCAACCTTTTGAAAAAAATATTACATTTGTAACACAAAGTACTGTAACATTCAAATTTTAATTTACATTTTCTTTTTTTACGTTTTTCACAACTACTTAAAAAAGCAGAATTGTCTAACCACTATCTACAGCACATGGTAAAGGGCCTTTGTAAGTTTATCCACTCCAGTTTAACTTTTCTTCCATTAAAGTTGCAAATCACTCAGTAGCATATTTACTGAGAGCTCTTGGCCATTTAAACGACTTGATATTTGCCCAAATGCATCTTAATCAAGTACCTACATTGATGCTGAAGTTTAGAAAATTATATTTAAAAGAAAAGGAAAATAAATTATACCTGTAAAACTTATTGCTGCTTAAATAATTTGGTTTGGTTTTTTAAGAGTCTGATTGAGCCAATTGTAGACAATGTAAAATTTGAAACAACTTTTAATTTGTTTTTGATTAGCAACATGTGCTTGCCCTAAGAGCAACATATTATTGAAAAATTATTGCACTTTTTTCAACTTTTTAAAAAATTTTTCTTTAATTTTTTAAATTATAGTAATATTTGTACATATTTCTTTCATTTACTCATTTTCTTATGTTAACCAAACTTTACCGCTGACAACGTCAGTATGTTATGTTTACTGACAACGTTTTGCTAATAATTATCTGTTAATCTTTTTTTTCTGTAAAATACTTATTCATTGTAAAATACTGCACAAACTTCGAGACGATCTGTAAATATGTGGGAAAACCCATTGACTTTGGACACAAAATAACTAACTTAGGATTCTTTGTTACGACTATTCTGTGTAGTATTTATTGCCCAAATAATTGCAAATATTTAACCGAGAATACAGCACAATACACGGGAAAACAAATCGTAAATATATGGCAGTGCTAATTTGAGAGAAATGGTAGAACGTACATATACAGGGATGCTCCCCCTGGCTGTTGTGAGATCTCATGTACTGGTACGTGAATGCTAATCAAAAGCTTAAATATTGCTTTACATTTCCATTCCAAACGGGAATCCTGTTCAGGACCTAAAACTTTATTTATTATATTACCTTATGAACAACAACATATACATTCATACAGTTTACAAAATCATTAACATCAATAAATTAAAACCTTATACAGTAGCTGCCGCATAGTGTGATCAGGCCTAATGCTATCATTTGGTTATTATTATCATTTTATTTAAAGATAGGCACAGAATCGTATAAATACATTGTAATTGAGTTGTTTATTGTAATCATCTCTTCACTTCTTGTTGTCATTTAATTGATCATGTAATATATGTGTTGACTAGCACAGACCAAACAAAAATGTTGACAAGTATCATAAATTCTGAGAAATCAGTTGAGCGATATGGGGACTCACACTCTGTCCATCAGTACTGTTATTAACATAATCCATTAGGACTGTAATATGTCTTATAGGTTGTATAAAATGTACAGTAGTTGTTTATTTATCTAGTTGTTCATATGCTATTTGTTCATGGGCACAGTACAGCACCATTTATTTCTTTATTTTTAGCTACATTTATGATTTTAGTGTGATTTTACGTGATTTAATTTTTTGAATATTCATTTGTTTTGTGAAGTTTAGTGTCACTTGAAGTTTCAAAGTGTAGCAAGATAGCTGAATTTCAAAAGAAACGATGTAGTTTAAGTCTTAAAGAAAAACTTGACAACATAAATTGATATAGTAAATTACCAAAAACCAGTCAAAGAAACATTGCTTCTTAACTTAGCCTTTCCCAACCTCTCTTATGTAAAATTTCAAAAACAAAGACTCCATCTTGTCATTATTAAAGGGTAATGAAAATGTTGACAGCAGAAGGATCAACAAGTAGAATCAGCTTTAAAGTTATGGTTTACAAATATTCGCAAAAAAGATGCTCAAGTTGATGCCTATTAATACACCAAAAAACCGAGGATCTTGCAAAGAAATAGGAATGCAGGATTTTAAAGCCTCAAATGGATGTTTCAAATCGATTGAATGAAAGAGAAAACATTGTTTATAAGAAAACATGTGGTGTAAATAAGGATGCTGATTTTGTTGGAACAGAGGACTAGTTACGATACAAATTGCAAACAATTTTGGCTGAGTAATCTCCTAGCTGCATATACAATTCAGATGAAACATGACTTTATTATCGTGCTTTACCCGAACACACTTATGTATTCAAAAATAGAAATGGTAGTGGCTTCAAAATATGTAAAAAATGTATAAGTTTTATTAACATGGTTGGAGAAAAAGGGAAACTCCTAATCATCATGAAATCTAAAAATTCGTGCTATTTTCAAGGTATCAGAAAATTATTGGTTAAATATCATTTAATTCCAATGCTTGGATGACACAAAAACTTTTAATGATGGCTAACTAAATAGGATACCCATTTGAAACACAACATTGTCGTTCCAATAGACAACTGCATTGCAAATAACGTAAGCACAAAGCTCAAAAGTGATTTACTTTCCGCCCAGTACTACAGCACTTATTCAGCCATGTAACCAAGACATAAATAAAAATCTGAAAGCTTTTTTCTGACGAGAGATGTTTGGGAGAATAATAAAAAAATATAGATGAATTTCAAACCCTCTCCTCAAATGAGTTGGCTAAAATCACTTCTTTACTCAATGGTATTCATCTTGTAGCAAAATCATGATATCAAGTTTCTTAAAAGATGTGAAAAATTACTTTAGAAAAGGTGTTTTTTTATTAAAGAAAATCAAGAGCATGGTACTTATAAGGAAAAACCAGAAGAGCTTGGAGTCTTTTGATTTGTCTTTAAAAAAATATATTGAGTGGATGGAAGTTAGCATTGAAACAGCACAAGAAATAACTGAAGATGATATTTGTAAGGCAACATCAAAGGCTATTAAAGAAGGAGATACTAACGTCAATGAAAATGACAAATGTGACACTACAAGATCTAAGCAGGAAGTTCATCAAGTTCTTTTGATTCTACGGCAGTTTGTTCAACAAAAAGCAGAAAATTTCAGCAAACATTATGAATATGAACATTTTATCAACAATATTTTACAGGAAGATCACAGACAATCTCATACTAAGAGATTCTTTTATGAAGTTTTTTATGTAGTTCAATAATTTTTTTAAAATTGCTATATTTAATTTGTGTTAAAAAAAATCTACAATGAAATAAAATAATCCGATGTTCAGTATGCCTGCAAAATATAACAAGTAGAAGACCTAGTTACAAAATTTTACTACAGTACATAAAACTGTATGAAGTTGCAAAATTTGGAAAGTAATCACTCATGATTTCCAAGTGCGTGAATTACATTGGTTGTAGTGTTATGTAATTAAAATGACGCTATAATACTAAGACTCAATGCAGTATTTCTGCACATCATGATTACACGGTAGGTTATTGTTATCGTTTAGTTAGTCTTATTAAATATGCTTCTGACAATAATATGATTACAGCAGCAGCTACTGTATCACAAAAATTAATATAACAAATTGTCAAAGTTTGTATTATGTCTCGCATACCTAGCTGATAAATAAATTTTTGCATACACTAGTATAGAGCCCATGAAGATGTTGAACTTATGCAGAGGATCCCTGTTTGAAGTCAATAAGTATAGCATTATTTTAAAATTAATTGTAGGTCGTTTTAAGTTTTACATTACCTATAATTTGTAATCAGACAAATATAGCACGATAGATCTATAGCTATTTTCCTTTATTACCAATATTTTAAAAAATTTACTTGCATATTTTATGTTTTTATTTTAGCAGTCACATCCTACAGATTTTTTAAAATGTTGATGATTAAGATTTATTTTCAAATTCTTAAATGTTTGCGTATTTTCCTGAAGTTTTTAAAAATATTTCAAATTTTAAATATTATTAAATTTTTTATTAATAGACTAAAGAGTCTCATGATGAACTTGAAGAGGAAGTTGATGAGGAAGAAGAAGATGAGGAGGAAGAAGATGATGTGATTTTAATAACAGACGATGATATTGAAGACGAAACTTCAATAGTACCTCCATCGTTACAGCCTTTTGATTCTAGGATAGCACAGGTTAATCAAACCGAACAGTTGCATTCATTAGCAAGAAGCAACTCATTAGACAACTTTAGTGTTCATGATCTGGATCTTGAGATGAATCTTGAGGAGGTATGGAAATTTTTATTGTAAATTACCAAAATCTACATACTGAATAAATTGTCTGTTGAATCTTAGAACTATAGATAAATTCTAGTAGTTAAAATTACGGAATATTCAATAGTTGTGCTTTTGTCAATAGGATAATTGTACCTTATCTTTGCAATGTTATTTACTCTCTTTTGTTTGTTTATTCGGTTGTTTTTTTATCAAATATTGTATTATTTTTACAACTTAATTTTATTTTTTCTAAATACAAACAAAATATATAGGAGGTTGTATTTAAATTTAACTTTCAAATAATTTCATTTGTCAGTTGGCTGTCTTTATTGACTATATTGCAGATTTCTAAAACATTATTGTACTAGAATTCAGCCATTTTGGAATTAATTTCCAACTACTACTTCCTTTATAAAAGTTGTTAAAAAAAATCAGAAACTTTTGTCTCGTTTCTGTGGTTTTTAAAGGTGTCTTGAAAAACATATTTAAAATTCTGTTTAACATTACTTAAAAATTATTCTTAAGGTAGACTTTTTAGGGAACAATCTACCTTCTTTTTCAAATCAGGAAAATGTTGTTACCTCATTCCTATTTATTGTTCACAATTTTTTTTTTTTTTTGTCATAAAAAACTCCACAACCTTCACATGCGATTATAGTCTAAATTAAACACAAATTATTGCTGTTTTTTGTGAGAAGAAACAAAACTTCACTAATCCATCTATTCTTTTATATTAGCAATAATACAAAGACAAAGAAAAAATCAGCATAAAAAAGTGGCATGTGTCAGCAGACTAACATGAAAAATATACCTAGAGGGTAACACAACAATAGTTTCCTCTATTACCTAAATACAATTCTAGTTATATGAATTATAATTATTTTTTGTTTCCTTCATGTGTTTGAAACTAAATCAAACACTTGGTGTGGCTATTGACTTTTAAAAAAATGGAGCCAGGTATTTCCATTCAAATATAATTAGTATTATTGTATATTTATAGGGTAATATATATGAAGAGTTGGATGTTGCTGATGCAAAAACGCTTTTAGGCTTAAACAATGGAGCTCCATCATTTGACTCCGAATCAGAAGATGATCAAGAAGTGGTTGTTCCTGTTCAGAAACAACCTCGAATACAAGGCAATTATGTTTATCAACCTGTAAAACATATAAACAAGCATAATCTAAGTGGATTTAGATTTATCACAGTTGAAAATCCATAAATTATTTACCTGCAATATATTGTAATTGTAAAAAAGACTGGTTCTTGTAATATTTTTAATAATGTTCATTTTTAAGAATAATAGAGTTTATTCAGTTGGATTTCACTAACCTGTTCATATAAAAAATTATTTTTTTCCATTTTGTGGCATTTGAATTTGTATTAACAAAGATTCATTGGTCCTTGAATTTGTCTTACTTGAATATTTATTATCGTTTCTCTGTCATATATTGATCATTTCCACACCACATTTAAATTCCCAAAAGCTTTTAGTTAGCCCTTCTTAAATAAAAATATGAAAAAAACTGCTATGACAAAAATGTTAAAATAACTTGAATATATTAAGCTTAGCCTGTGAGTTGAAATAGAGCTATGACTTATATAATAATAGTTGTAACCATTGAGGGTGACGTTTTGGGATTACTCAGGTTTTGTTTATTAAGTATTTTCAGTATTGTATTTTAGTTATTATTTTAACAAAGAATTTGAGTTAAATTGTTTAATTTACATCATTTTTCCCAATATTTCATTTCATAGAAACCTCACACACGTGTGTGTGTAGTAATTTTTAAAATCTTAATCATTGTCATTACCTATATAATATTAAAATCATTTTGTTACAAAGATTTTAGTAATAATTTTTTATTTAAATTATTTTTTGTTAATTATTATAAAAATACTTTCCAACTTTACTAACATTCTTCTCAAAAGAAGTATTATCCTAGATGAGATTTAAATGAATAAGTGTTGTTTGTTTTCCAACAGATTTTCTATAGTACATTTTTTTAAATCAACTGGATTAGTAATAATTTTTTATGGTTAATATGATCAGAGTTATTTTACTAAGTGTGGTATATGTTGTTAGTATAAAAGGAAAAATAATCTCATGAAAATTTGATTGACTATGGGTATAGTGTATCCAAATATATCATCTTAGTGTTTTGACTGTGGTCCAATGATATCCGTGCTTTATTTCTAGCCGCAAATGTTACGAGCCTAATCCAGCCGATGGATCTCGGTATTCTGGAATGTATGAAATAAATACAGACGTTACCTTTTACAATCTCTCTTGGAAGCGGCGGAAGGGGAAGAAAGCGTTGTAGGCTTTCTAAAAAAAATATACTTACGGAAGTTGTTCAATGAATAGTTGAATCATGGAACAAAATAAAAGAAGAAACATGAAGTATGTCATGGAAAAAAGTCCTGATTCATAATAAAACTATTGACTGTCATTGATCCACAAGAAGAAACCGATATTAACATTTCTTATCAAGAAATTTTTGGGTTGTGAAAATGTCGATGATAAGGACATACAAAATGTGGATGAATAAGGACGAACAAAAGTAATGATAACACATGTTACGACTACTGAAGTGGCACAAGAAACTACTGAAAGTAATGAGGACGAGAATAAAGATGAAGGTTCGACCGAGATATTACAAGAAGGAAAAAATAGTCACGTTGAAGGAAAAGTCGCCTTGGAAACTGCACTATGCTATATTGAATAACAGACACCATGCCAATAGATGTGCTTCTGGTAAGACGTCTCTGAGACACTGCAGCTTAAAAACGATCTGATAAGCAGTTTGCAGAAGACACTTTATAACTCTTTCCAAAAAAAGTAGCAACCATAAATGAACTAGACATATTTTGTTCATTCTTAATTACAGTAATAGGGTTTATTTGAACCTCTATTCTTTCTAATACACAGGAATGTATTTCTCCTATCTAAACCAGAACACTGAGGTATTTAGACTATCCAATAACCTATTACTTAAATTATCTTCCAGTTGAAAAAAAATATGCTCATAACACTAATTGATATTATAGGTGTCTTAACTTCACATGTGAGCTTCTCTTATGAATCAAAATCTGATTTTAAAAGTAAATCACATTATGTACAAAAATTTTATTTTAAAAAACAGATTTTAAAACTGTTAGGTTTCTCACAGTAATTAAAATATAAATTATTTTTTTGTAATAAGTTTTGTACAAGTGAGAGTTCAAACAATAACGGTGAATAAACCTGTTTATTTACCTACAGAATATCTGGTCGCACCCAAAAGTTGTAGGACTGATTTTTTTACAAGAATTTTATTGACGATATACTTACATCGACTTAATAATCTTCAAAGTATGCTCCTTGAGCAGCTACACACTTAGTATAATGTTGCTCCCATTTCCCGTACGCCCGCTGGAAATTTTCTTTGGGGATGCCGTTGATGACCGCCGTCGAAGCCTCATGAACGGCCTTTATCGAGTCAAAACGTCGTCCCTTGAGCTGTCTTTTCATCAGGGGGAAGAAGAAGTGGTGCCAAATCGGGAGAATAGGGCGGGTGCGGCAACATGGCAACGCCGTATTTGGCCAGGAGCTGTCTGACGACGAGCGCACCATGGCACGGCGAGTTGTCATGATGGAACACCCAGCAGTTTGCGATGGCCGGTCGGATTCTTTTCACGCGTTCTCGGAGGCAGGTGAGCACCTGCACGTAAAAGTTCGCATTCACACTCTCCCCTGGTGGGACAAACTCCTTGCGAACCACTCCATGACGGTCGAAAAATACAATCAACATCGTTTTATTTTTTGATTTGCTCATGCGAGCCTTTTTTGGACGTGGGAACGCGAAGTGTGCCATTCCGCGGATTGTCTTTTCGTTTCGGGGTCATATTGAAAAACCCATGTTTCATCACCAGTTATCACATTGTCCAAACAATTTTCATCTCGGTGCAAATTGGCTAACACTTTTCGGAAATGCGCACACACGTTGCCTGTTGGTCGACACTCAGAATTTTCGGCACCATCTTTGCGCACACCTTGTGCATGGCCAAATCCTGTGAAATAATGCGTTGGACGTTGGATGGAGTGGAATAACCAACTGGTCTGCAATTTCTTCACTGGTTAAGCGTCGGTCTGTGTTCAGCAATGTCCTCACTCTGTCCACATTCGACAGTTCTTGCCATCAATGGCCGTCCGGAGAAATGGTCGTCTTCAACGAGCTCCCTACCATCTTTAAACAACTTGTGCCACTCAAATACTGTGGAACAGCTTAAGGCAGTGTACCCATAAGTTTGCTTGATCATATCGAGGGTCTCAGTTGCCGTCATCCCGAGTTTCGCACAAAACTTCACGGAAGAACGTTGCTCTAAATTTGGATTCATTTTTTTTTCGACTTGTTTCAATAAAAACGGTGTCCTGACTCAACGACAGCCCGCAGGCGAATGAGGTTGGTGTCGGTCTGTTGCTAAGAGCCCCCTTCCACCTTATCCTGCCAGGCAGACACCCTCCACCGCTCCGTTCGTGCCAGAGAAAATCAGTCCTACCACTTTTGGGTGCGACCCTGTATAAGATGACAAAGAAAGGGATGTAAAATGAGATTTAACAATGCATTCCAATTGCATTCAAAATTTGTAGTCAATAACATAAACTATATTTTTAAAACTCGAAATCAGAATAGTGTTCCACTGAGTATAGTTTATATGTCTCAAAAGTTTTAGTTCTGGAGTGCCTTTGCAGTCTTTTTTGGGACAGAAAGGTTTATCCCGTTTTCTTCTGGGTATAATTTTGTTTATGTTCTCTTTCTTCTTTAAAAACCCTTACATTTTTCTACTTTGGCTTTTTGTTTTTATATCAAAACATTACTGTTCGAGAACCAACAACATAAATGTTGTTTCATTTACCAGTTTAATATCGTCAATTGAGCATTAATAAAAATGAAAAATCTGATTTGACTTAAAGAAAAGCTAATAAGTATCTTAATATTTAAATCTAACAAGAAAATAATATAAAATATCAAGAGTTACCTAAGATTAAACCCTTATATACCATGTCATCACCGTCAGAGGTTCTTATTATAAAAATTCAATCTAGTAAACAATAAGTTATAAACTAGACTAGTTTGTAACTTATTGTTTACTAGATAATATTTTTGTAACAAGACCCTCTGATGATGATGACATGGCCATCGAAATGTACATAAGGGTTTAATCTTTGGTAACTTGTATTACCCGTTATTTTTGCAGTATGGGGTTGTTTCCAAAATTTTTATTGTAAGTAAATAATGTACATAGCTTTACATGTATATGTTTATATAAATGTTTTCATTCTCTTTTCATTAAAATTTTGTTTTGACTTAAATTTGTGGAAAAATGTCATGTTTATATATGTTTTTTTAAATAATTTATTTAGTAATAAAAAATGACAAAATGTAGTATCGAATTTAGATTAAAAATAATAATAATAATAATAATATTCTTTAATAGCTGTATATTAGTATAAGTATAAGAAAAAATAATTCTTATACTAAGCATCCTAGGTTAAGACTTAATAGGTCTAGTTCTAAATCCAGGCCTCGTTATAATACAATCCTGGCCTCATCTTTTAGAGTAGCACAAAATTTTGTATTCCCTCATCATAAATTTTCCTCCATGAGAATTCAACCAAGTGGAAATATGTTTTTGGTCTTTTGATCTTCTTGTCTACATCATCATCATTGTTGAAAATCTTGCCAGCAAAAGCGGGTATAAAAAATTAAAGTACTCGTTGGTAGAGAGCAGTTCTGTTGGAAGGGTGGTTGAAATGATCTTAGCGAAAATCCTAAAAAGGCTGTTGCACCACATCTGAAGTGTGGATGAGCATGGATAAAAACAATGTCGCTAGTGAGCTCATTTAAATATCTGTCATTGATGTTTCCATAGATTTAGAAAATGAATTATCGACCTAATCTCTCATGTGGCTGCAATTTCAACAAATGTAACCATTACAAACACACAAAAAAGTGTAAACAAGTAGAACACTAAAAGCTGTGTCTACTCTTTTATAATATATTACATGTGGAATTGGAATAGAATATTTCCTAGTTACTGATTAATTATATTGATATCAATTCTTTTACATTTTTAGGTAAAGCTTCGTATCTATTTTACAGTAAAACTTCATATAGTAACTTTAAAAACATCCCTTTTTCAAAATATAGATTTAATAGTTACTTTTTACTTTCTTTTTTCTTCATATCCAAGAAGATTATTAACATTTTTTTTTCAACACTATACTGCAGAAAACTTGTCTCTAGGGTAGATAAGTAAAATGCAAAGCAAAAACAAAATATATATTGTGAACCCCCAGCTACCTCATCATACTTAAAAATGTTTTGTTTTTTAAAAATCAGTAATTTTACACAGAGTCTAGCCATTAATACTTTATAGTCCTATAGTGAAAATCTTCTATTAAATGGGTTAAAAACACAAACCCAAATTAATACTGTCAAAATATTTCAATTTCTGGTAGTGCAAAAGACTCAAAAATTGGTAAAATGCATACTAGCACCTTAAAGAAAGGAGTGGTCTAGCATGCTGTGTTGTGTGAGTAGGTTTTTTGAAGTTGCACTTGCTGTCAAATTTTGGCATCAAAGCTTTGGATGCTATGGCTGATCTTATGAAACCATCTCATTCCTTAGTGCCGACGACTTTTTGAGATTCTTGAACCACTAACTTATAGCAACGTTCAACGATTACGTGTGACACGGAAATTTTCCAAAGTTCCATTCCTCAGGAGTTTCAGCAGCAATGATTTTAACCCAAACTTTTTCATCAAATACTCTCTGTAACAATGGTGGTGGTGTAATTTCAGTGGTTGTTCCAGCAGTTTTCTGACTTTATTGCACTACTTATGTCTAAAAGGTACCATTCTGTTGATCTTCACTCATAGAGTGTGATTATGTCTGGTAATTTACAATGAATACTTACATAATCAACTAT